>JAMKCH010084710.1:0-44617 GCA_023653785.1 Ophioderma brevispina | reverse complement strand
TGTTTATATTCGCCCTTATTCTCTTCTGATGTAAATATCCACGAATTTCAAATCCCCTTATTCTAATTGAATTAAGTGAGAGGGGGAGGAGAGAGACTGGAAGAGAGGAGAGAGTAATATGAAGGAACACTTGCGCGCAGTTCTGATAGCATAATTATTAAGCCAGACTGGACGGTTTGGCAGGGGCAAAACGCGCTCAGCCATTTTACATGGACATTTACCCATTGCCTTTATAGTTTTCGCGTTTTCCCTACGAATAAAAGAAAAGTCTGTCTAGCTCGGGTTACGATTACTACTAACAAAATTTCGTTGTCGAAATTTATTTTCTGTCGAAAGACTGAAACTTTTATTTAAAATCCTCAACCCCACCCATTTCAGGCCTGGTGGTCTGCTACGTCAGTTGGCTAATTTAATCTCCAGGATTGCGTCAATTAACCCAATTGTCTTCCTGTCGGCGGCGTCTAGTGAGTTAATTAATGGACTAATATACGATTTGTTATATGAAGTACTCAAAATTAGATTTGAGTGTTGTGCTTCCTACTTTGGTTGTTTTGAGCAGGGTTTGAGGTGTTTAATTGATGATTACCTATTGATTTGCCCCAAGAAGACAAGTATTTCTCTTTTGGGCGGAGAAATGGAATCTACTTCCTGTCTCAAATACGAAAAGAAGATGGTAACACCCGCCTTATTATGATTAGCATTATATGGAAAATAATGAACCTATAGGAAGCTGAACTTCCAAAGTTCATGACGCTGAAAAAGTCACTAACCGCGCGGCATGTCGGGATACATGTACCCATAAAATGATACTGACTCACCAGGAAAAGAGCAGAAAATTAGAAGCAACCAAGAAAGTGACTGGCAGTCTGCCATGCAACAACTTGAAATAAAAATCAAACTAAAGACTATCGCAGAGACTACACGTGATTACGAGAGTCCGGTGCAGTCGGCCTAAACCTTCTATATGCACAGCCTCGCATCACAACGTTTTACAACATGAAACAGTTGAAGTTCAAAACCATACTTTGACGGCAAGGAAAGTCGACATAGGAAAGTTAATTTGCCAATGACGTTTGTGGAATACACAACCACGATTCTTTTCTAATGGACGCTCGTTAACTTAACTCAGGTAAGTTAGATGTACTGATTCAGTCCGGATTAGCAACTGAATATAGGTATGAATTGCTCATGTTTTTAAGGGGTTTCGATATGGTAGTTGAGTCACTTGAGTGTATCTTCGATCGCCCATTTCAAGAAAACTAAGGGTAGCCCATAAACACATTATTACATGAGGTAGGACTTCAGGGCTCCTCGTTTTGCGTGGACCCACCATGCAAACGATTTTTAAAGCTCTTTTTTTTTAAGGTGCATTTCGTGATTCCAGCACCTTCTGAACTCTTCTGTTTTATTCATTGTTCACTAGATATCCTTGAAAAGAGCTTGTTCACAAAGTTTGAGTTTATCCCGATCTTGCGGTTTTGTGTTACGAGCAATTACTTGCTTCCCACGGTCCCATAGGCTACATGTGCTGTAATTTATGTCCGCTTACGGACAGAAAATACACAATTGCGAATTTCTTACAGATACTCCGAATTTGCACGTAAGGTACACTTTTTTAGGTAAGTCGGGGGACGAGGTTGTGGACCACGAAATTCCCCTTTAAGTTGGGTATTTTTTTTTCATGAAAGAATTCACACAACAACACATGATAGGAGCATTTAATTCCTCATTTAGGGATGTGTTTTTATATCAGTGCCAATCCTATAGTTTTCTTAAAATAGGCAATCAATAATGTACTCCAATTCATAGTAGCGAAACCCCTTAAGCGACACGTGGCATTACTGCAAGTATCAATTTTATTTCAGTTTTTATACCACTGCGCGTGAACAATTATAACTAAGTTGTATATAATATTTTTTTGTCTTTTTCTTTGGAAATGAATGTTTAACTTTATAACCTTTGTAGCTCAACAGAAGATGACCGTTTGCTATAGAATATCGTTTTTTCGTATACAGATTCATATGCGAATGAGCTATGCACTTGAAACCTGAGACTAGAATAATTTTAGAGTTAAATAGAGTTATTCTAGTCTCAGCTTGAAACGAACATGAACGAAACGAGATTTTAATTGAAAAATGATTACATACTTTAAAGCTTAAAGTGGTTTGAAGCTTTTTGATTAATGTCACGAGTGAGTTTTTATGACGTACAAATGTGGAAATATAGGTGAATATAAATTAAATAATGGTTAAAATGCTAATAACTTCCGAATCAACAAAAATGGGGATTGTCGTTTACTGCAGCTCTTCTTTTTTGTGTAGTGTGCACTCTATTAAGAATGTTTTGTTTATAACAAGACGTAATTTTTCACACATCTCGAACAATTCTTTTAAACATCAATAAGTATGCATATTTTGTAATGTGACATTTAAAAAAAATAGATGATGCAGAGTTGTAGAAATGAAATTTCGTTGTACGAACGAAATTTAAATATTCATCCAGAACTGTCTCATTTTAGTAGAGCAAATTATTTTTCACCATACGCCTTTTCCAAGTTTGTTAATTTGTCCGGGTTGCTCGGTTTAAATCACATATCTGATGAAAAACAAGGTATTTGCTAATTAAATCCGTTATTTCCAGTTAACTACAAGATGTTATCTTCATGATGTATAAGAATATGTAAGAATATCGTTTATTTTTTAAAATTCTATCCCGGGATTCTATCGCCATAAACAGAACACTGTTATAACATAGCATTGCTAAATATATACGTTATACAGGATATATGCATGTTATGAAAGAACAAAAAAATTGTTATAATTGGTTTTCAAATGTGACACTGCAGATTTGAGGTAGTTTGTAAATCCACGAAAGCATAGACAGACATAGAAGTTTAATAATACTTTCTATCATGTCTGTTAGTCACTCAAAATGCCCAGTATTACTTTCTTAGTCATGTTTTATATATAGGATCTTCATATTAAATACTAAGTGACTGTTACATATCGTCAAAATAAATGCTTGCCTGGATGAAATTGTTACACATTATATTATACTGTGTAACAACTTCTAACTCACTGTCTTTGTCCCGGACACTGTCCGGGGTCTCAGTCTCCGTCTTTTGCTTCTATATCCGTTCCTCTGTCTCACTGTCTTCTCTGTCTTTGTCTCTCCAACTCTCTCTCTCTCTCTCTCTCTCTCTCTGTCTGTCTCTCCATCTCTCCCTGTCTCTTTGTCTCGTCTGTCACTCGTCTCTCTATCTCTATCCCTGTCTCACTGTGTCTTCTCTGTATCTCTCCCTCTCTCTTTCTCTATTAGTTACCGTCTCTTTATGTCTATCTGACTCTCTATCTATAGATCTCTATTTCCCTGTATTTCTACTCGTCTGGCTCCGAGATTTTGAAATATACTTTTTTGTGTATTAATTAAAAATAGTCAACTAGAACTAAAGATAGTCACCTAAATGGCTTAATTCCAAAGTTTGAGATGAAACGGAGTTTCCGTTTTGATGAAGTAAACATACAGCAGTCCAGGATACTGTGTATATTCCGGATCCGGAATTTTGGTACAAAGTTATGATTTTCTATATGAAGGACATCGATATTTTTGAGCTTAGCTATTTCACAGAGTGATTAGCATATGGACAAGCATTATGTACATGCAAAAAGCACGATTTGTTAGAAATTTGAGGGCGCCGTCGTCTGGAAATATCTGAGTCGGCCTTAAAAGAGACACGAATGTATTTTTAGAAAAATATGCGCCATTTAAACAAAACGTTAGTTGGTATGCTTACCAACGGATTAAATCGCACCTGAAGTAAGCCAAAGAATGCCGTTTTTATGTAATAAAAAATAGTATTTTCTCTCCAGCCCGACCGAAATTACAAGTATGCTTCCTGTTCTATAGGGTGGATAAGAACAGCAGGCAAGTTCAAAACTTAGTTTTTGGTTTTCCTTTTTAATTGTCTGTCCAATATAGGCCTACCTCTGAAACCTCGGTAGGTGTTTTTCTACAACTAATCAAGTGCCAATTTAGAGAAATTTGTATCATCATTAAATCTCCTCGTGCCCTATTCATATCCTGCTTTAAAATATTAACGTTTGAGAAAATGGAGCAGAACCACAGGGAAATGACACTGTGCGACTACCAATACCTCAAAGCCTGCATGCAGAATAGACATGACATTGAGTTAGGTGTCTATACCAATAGGGTTCCGGCTTCTTAACAAATGCCCCCCCCCCCAAAAAAGAAGTCTTGCTCCCTGATGAACCCTTGAAACCGCAATATCGATAAGAGAAGAGTTCTTGTAGACGAGGAGTACCCTCTCTTTCCTTACAGCATATTGAAATAGATCGCCCAATGAAATAGGAATGTACCATGGTCGATGATTCAATGGCATTTTGGAGGTGACGCGTATAGGTAAGGCTGTTGTGTTACCCCCATTTTCAGCTTTGAGCATCGTTGTCACCCTAAGAACTCATATTTTTTGTTAAATTTCACCCATCAAAGATCCCATATTTTTTTTTTTTAATTTTACCACTGTCACCCAAAGACCTCTAACTTTGGGTAAATATTGGAAATTCTCACCAAAAGAAACTCTGTTTGTTAGAAAATGTTGCAATCGTTTCGCCCAAAGGCCCCACTTTTGGAAAATTTTGCAAATTTGTCACCCAAAAAGCCCTATTTTGGGCCAATTTGGCTGTCTCTCACCCAAAGACCCTATTTTTTGGAGTCCTAATGCCCCTGGTTTTGGAAGCGATATTTGTACACCCATATCCATTTCATATGTGCCTGCCCCCGGGCTTAAAATACTTATTAACTAAATTTAAAAAACTGTGCTGAGACCATCAAAACAAACAGGGTGTTTCATATCACTGGACAATGAGTGCTCCCATTTCACAAAAGCTTTGCAAAAACCACTGTTAAGTGTGATGAATTCGGCAGGGTTTTTTTTTACTCTGGAAGCCTATGAGAATAAACTGGTCAAAAGTTGTTAATTGAGACTGAAATGACATTCTAGTTGATTTCTTTTTTTTTAAATCATAAACTACAACTAATTGAAAACAGGTTTTAAAGTTGTAGCTGTTTTCACGTCAGCACTATTGCTTTGGATTTCTTGTCAATTAAGTGTTCCCGTATGGTACAATGAGCCTGCAGTTTCAAATAGCGAGGGATAGGAAGAGCACACTTAAATCAGCCCCTACAACGTCCTCGCATGGATATATCAAATCAGGAGTTCATACAAGCATATCAGAGTTGCAATCACATCCTATGCATACTTAGCAAGGTTAAACGCAGAAACTATCATAGGTCTAATTCAGCAGGGGTTTTAATCAGCTTTCTTATAGATGGAAACCACTTCGGTATTAAAGCAAATTAATTAGCTCAAATCGAGCATCGAATTGAAATGATGTCTTTTCCATTTTGTTTAGTTTGTTTTCAGAGTGGGATGTGCGAGGACGGAAATTTAGTACAAAAGACCCTTTTTCATTATTCCACAAGTTCCTCACTATTTCAGGAGGTGAGGTCAGCCTCGCTCGGGCCCTGCAAGCCCTGGAATTGCTATAGTTTGTTGATAAAATTATGCACGAGAAAATTTATAATGTTAACGCTCGGAAAAAATGTTTGTGGGATATACATGCAGTCATCTTAAATCTGAACATTTCAAAAAAATACTCAAGAGTAGCAATATCTTGACTTTGGGATATTATATTTTTATATACTCAACATCAACTTGTTTTTGTGATATAAAAGTAAAAACACTTCTTTAAAATAGAAAATCGTTGGGTTATTTTTAAACTCAGGAAGAACAATTTTGTGCTAAAGGCTAAAAGTCGGTAGACACTACAGGAAATGAACCGTCGTGTGTTTCTAGCAGACAAAAGTAGTCCTCATTTGATGTGTACATTAGGCGTGTGATTCATGCTAACATATGCGTACGATATGACTAAATAATACCTGATTATTACACGTGGCACAATTACTATACGTGCCATGTAGTTTATTGACTTCTCATGAATGTCTCATTTGAACAAAAAGCACTCTGTAACTAACTTTTTCGCCCTGTCGTGCATTTAGCGAAGCTGCGCAAAACTTTGCTAACATCACATTGTACTTTACAACGATACTTATGTGGCTCCTGTAACAATAGACCGTATTCAATAGCCAGCCATGTTGGTGGACAAGATAGACGCATTCAAGTACTACAATACATTCACCTGTCAATGATCCCTGTGCAATCGTTTAACATGGATCGATTGACAGCTTAATGTATTGTAGTCCTGGAATGTATGCATCTTGTCCACAAACATGTCTGGTGGCTGACGTCATATTGAATACGGTCTATAAGGTAAAAGTCTCCGTAACAGTTTGTGTCACTTTTCCCACATTCTAATAAAAAAAGTCAACGAAATAGATTAAACAGTGTTGCTTCATTGATGATATTTATTCAACCTTACAGTGGTTCTGATGACACAGACATCAAATATTCATCCCCATTTATAAATATCACCAACACTACGACGGATTCTGCTTTAAGAGTTCGTTTGCCAAAACCGACATTTACGCCATTTACAAACATTTTGAGATAAGACCAGAAACATGTCGTGCACAATGCTGCCTTTATATTGACAGCCTATCTTCAATTTTCCTAGTTAAATTCTTGAAGTTTGTCAGAAGTAGCACATATCTTCTCATTTTTTCCTGTTATAATTGGCTACTTGTTTGCGAAGCCTATTTCAATTTAGGAAAAATGGCTATATCGGTTTTTGCAAACGAACTCGTCAATTAGACACATGGTGAAACATTCAATGTTGAGCCATTATTATCGGATCTGATTACCTTACAAATGTAGCAACACTAATAATCTATGCCATTGCATTTACTTTCATCAGAATGTGAGAAAAGATCGACACAAACTGTTATCGGGATTGTTACTTTTTGTGTTACAGGAAGACACATAGAGATCACTTTGTCCACTGTTGTCTGTTGTTGATGTATGTTGATGTCTGTTGTTGTTCATATCTGTTGTTGATGTCTGTTGTTGTTGATGTCCATCTGCTGTTGATGCAACATGGGATCCCTCCTTTGTTGATGAGGTCAAACGTCAGATACCAAAGTCAAGGTCATGTGAGGTCAAGTTGTAAGATAGACTGAAAATGTAAAATTGACCTCCATTGAAAAGTCGAAGTTCAATTGGAACCAAACTTGAGTCATAGGTGCATCATTGGATCCCTCACTGGCTGATGAGGTCAAAGGTAACATGCCAAGGTCAGAGGTCATATGAGATCTAGCATTTACAACCCGCGACCACTGACCTCTACACATAGATAGCGGGTCAGAGTCGCCGATTGAAACATCAGGAAGTTGGTTTTGGACCTCTACAATATGGCGGGAAACAATGCATACACCTTGTCCAACAATAAAACATCTGTGTGGAATATGTGCACCAGCAGGTGTATGCATTGTTTCCGCCATATTGTAGAGGTCCAAAACCAACTTCCTGTTGTTTCACTCGGCGACCATTCAACTGTGCGGCAGCCCGCTATCCATGATATGTAGAGGTCAGTGCCCGCGACGGCTGGCGACACTTGCGGTCCAAGGACCGATGTATTTTTTGTTATAATTAGGAACCATGTATCTTTGTAAACAACAATGTGACGTTAACAAAGTTGTTGCATAGCCACACTAATTGCAGGAGAGGATGAAAAGGGCCAATGGTTAAGTATTTTCATATGGATCCTTTTTCATTCACTCAATCTGACATACGTTGACTTCTTATCCGTTCTGAGTGGATTGTATAGCTCAAAAAGTGTCTATACTTTCTTCCGTGGTAGTAAGAGGCTCGTGGTATATTCTTCAGAGGACTTACTGATATAAAACAATGTTATAATTATTTTATGTATTTGTTAGGTAGTTCTTGTTACATTTTTACTATTCATTTGGTGTTATTCAGAACAGAATATAGTCGGTGATTAAGAGACGACAATGGACGATTCACACAGACCAAGCCAGCGTATGGGCACGCTGAGACGAACACTGACACTTGGCCGTTTTAAGAGACAAAGTACAGCAGAAGATAGCAAACACAAGAAATCTCAACTCCTCTCTGACCCAGATGATACTCTTCCAGTGGAGCAGAAAATAGCCATTGTCGGTATAGGATGCCGTTATGCCAATGGCGTCGAAGGACCCCGCAAATTTTGGGATATGCTGGCCAAAGGACTGGATTGTACCATCCCTCCTCCAGCCGAACGTTTTGATTCCTCTTTCTTCCTGTATCCTGGAAAGAAAATACCTGGGAAGATGTTCAACAGATGTGCTGGCTATCTTCGTCAGCATCCGGAAGAGTTTGATAGACAGTTCTTCAAAATTTCACCAGGTAATCTTTAGACGGCATAATGATACATAGTATGAGAGACTTCGTTTGGATGTGTTTTAACTATATGGTGCATGTTATAGGGTAAAATGTGTATGTCTCATTATTTAATTTGCCAATTAACTCTCAGAACTAGTTTAATGTATTGAATGAGTTTGACACTTATAATTATAACTAAGCGTATTAGTGCCAAGAGACACGCAATGCAACTTCCTGATACCTTCAGTAATTTTATTGAACATATTGAAGTACACGATTACCACACAAGAAGTACTCACGATTATAAACTTAAAAGGCCTTTTACGATGAAATTATTACAAAATCTGCACCAATCCTTTGGAATTCTTTGGTGTTGTCTATCACCGAGCACTCAATCAAACAAAAATCAGTCAAACATTTTGAAAGCGAATATAAAACTTATTATGAGATTATGAATAACAATTGCTTGTCTTGTGTGTTAAATAAAATTATGTATTGCAAAGGTAATAATATCGTTATATAAATATACTTTATTAGATAATATGGAAGGACTATATTCAGCTCTAGACATTTTAAACCAGATGCGATTGCTATTCTTCATCCAGTTACCACTATGTCTTTTGTATTCTATGATACCGTCTATATTAATGAAAAAATGACTGTTGTTCTTTGCAGAGGAAGCCAATCATCTGGATCCTCAAGTTCGCCTTCTGCTTGAGATTGTCTGGGAAGCTTTGGAAGATGCAGGCATCCCAACTCACAGTGTCAGAGGATCCAACACTGGTGTCTATATCGGCCTTACAGCAAGCGAATACGGTATCTTACTGGGCATGCCCAATGACAACATCAATCAGTACACAAACTCAGGCACTAACTCTTGTATGAGCGCCAATCGCATATCCTATGAGTTTGATTTTCGCGGTCCAAGTTTTATGGTGGATACTGCGTGTTCTTCATCCCTATACTCGGTGCATTTAGCAAGTGAAGCTATCAGAAATGGCCATTGTGACATGGCTGTCGCTGGTGGTGTAAACATCTCCCTGCTTCCAGTGACTAGTATAGGATTCTGTCAGGCGGGAATGCTGGCCCCAGATGGGAAATGTAAAGTTTTGATAGATACGCTGATGGATACTCACGCGGAGAAGGTGCTGGGATTGTGGTGCTCAAGAGTCTTCAGAGAGCGATGGACGACGGGGACAGAATATACGCAGTGGTCAGAGGAGGTGCATTATGCAATGACGGACGTACTCCTGGGATTGCCAATCCAAGTTTCGACTCTCAAGTATCCCTCATTGAGAATGCCTTTAAAAAATCACATACCAAGAAGGAGGAAGTGGTAGTAGTGGAAGCGCATGGTACTGGTACACAAGTTGGTGACAAAACAGAAGCCAATGCCATTGGAGAAGCTTTGGGATTCACTCGTACCACAGAACACCCACCTCTCTTCATAGGGTCAGTGAAATCCAATATTGGTCACTCTGAAGGCGCTGCTGGTGTGGCTGGTCTCATTAAAACAGCTCTCACTCTACATTATGAACAAATTCCAAAGGTTGTCATGCAGACAGGGAAATGAGAACGTGGACTTTGAGGACCTGAACTTGCGGGTGCCATCAGAGTTAACCAGGTGGCCAAAGAATGCCAAAAAGATCGCAAGTTGTAGTTCATTCGGTTTTGGTGGCGCCAATGCCCATTTAGTACTGGAAGGATTTACACAACGCACTGAACGTGGAATCGGTGCCAGTTCTCTTCACCAAGAAGTCGAAAATGTGGTACCAATGATTCTTTTCATGTCTGGTGGATGTAAAGATGCTTTGAGAAATCGGCTCGAAGATTGGCTCAGCTATCTTAACGACAATATTGGCAATGACTTGCGTATGTTTAACAACGCTGTGTATACGGCAGCTGTCCGTTCAACTCACCACCAGTATCGTATGGGCGTTATAGCTAGAACGGCAAGGGAAGCCGCAGAACAGATTCGATTGAAATTAGAACATGACCCGAGAGTTGCTTACAATGTGACAGAAGGCAAGACTCCGGATGGAAACGCAAGTCATCGTCTGGTGTTTGTGTTCTCAGGGATGGGAACCCAGTGGTGGGGAATGGCAAGGCAACTTATGGAAGATGAACCGCAGTTCAAACATGTAATCAAGGTAAGAAACTGAACGCTACAGTTTGAATGTTTTAATTTTGTTTCCACAGTCATGAAGTATCCATTAGAAATGGTAAAGCATCATCATGGGGTACTGGGGCACGTTCACAAAACGTCATAATTTGAAAAAAAATACCATTAAAATACATGTACTCACGCTAATACGCCTATGTATTCAATATTTAAAACACTTACTCTAGACATTCTACCTACTGAAAAGTTAACTAAACATTTTGGTCAATCTTTTGGAGTAACCCTCAGTGATGACGCTAAACACTCCGAGTTCTAACTTAAAGGGACATAATGGCATGAAAAATTGACATAGGACCCTTACTGAAATCACTTCCACGAGTTTGAAAACAATTTGGATGTTTACATTTTGTAAAAACAGTAAAACAGGAAGAGTTCGGTGGGGGGGGGGGGGGGGGTGGCAGTTTGTGGCAATTTCTGGAACAGAAAAGCAAGGTGTTCACATCCCTGACGAATTTACAGTGTATCTAGCATGTTTTGCGACACAATTAAAAAAACATTCAGACCGGGATTCAGGCATTGTACTCTAGGCTTGTAGTAAGATATTGATCTGGCAAGTGAAGATGGAAAGATGTTTTAGTTATAAACGTCTCTGAGAGGGGTTAGGCCGGGACCCCCCCCGGATTAGCAATAGATATACAATGCAATGGTCGTGAGCTGATGACAACATGCTTTTTCAAGTTTGGTAAATGCTGGCAGTAATGTCAGCATCCTTGTTCCAGAAATTGCACATATTTAAGGTTTATATGTATTTTATATAGTAAATGATTAACAAAAGTTAAAAAAAATGTCCAGAAATGTCAAAAATAAGCCTTTTATATCATCACTTTTGACACAAATGCCGACTTGCTGAAAAAGGGGTGGAGGAGATCGGTCCGTGGGTGTTTTATTTTGTGACGTAACAGTACTAACTCCTCTGCGCTTCCGAGTATATCACCTATACCGTCCCGCGGTATGTAAACCCGCATTACAGAGTCACCTGCAGAAATAGCTGAAATTTTCAGGTGAACCAGGTGCATGTATGTGTTCTTCACGTGCTTGGATGATCTGCAGGGCAAACAAAAGTCCATTCAACATAATTTGCCTTCGGTGAAAGGACCCTATACAATGGAGTGGGTATCCAACAGTAACGCCCGGCAGTAACGGTTTATTAAATGGTATACCCAACAACAATATCATTCCAGACACACCTGTTTTAACAGAAGTTCTGTCTCGGGTGCCTGTTTTAGGGACATGCCATCCCATGAGGGCTACTTTAAATGAGCTCACCAAATTGGCTTGATTCTGTACTCTGTTATGTCGTTTATATAGCCACTGGTGTAAATGACCGGCGCTTAACCTCCTGCAGTCCTGCTCACTGACCTCTACACATGATAGCGGGCTGCCGCACAAGTTGAATGTCCGCCGAGTTAAACAACTAGAAGTTGCTTTTTGGACCTCTACAATATGGCGGAAACACTGCATACACTGCTGGTGCACATATTCCACACAGATGTTTTATTGTTGGACAAGGTGTATGCATTGTTCCCGCCATATTGTATGTCCAAAACCAACTTCCTGATATGTTTCAATCGGCGACTCTGACCCGCTATCCAGTGTAGAGGTCAGTGGTCCTGCTTGGGGTTGACAGTGTTGCCAGTACAAGTTGTCTTACCCTTTGTTCAGACATCATCGACCGATTTGTCAGGGTTCTCGTCGTTGCTTTTTCAAAAGCGTTTTTGACCATACCATTGAGTGACTTTGGCTTTGCACTATTAAATCACTTAATTCTTTTACTTTGTAGATTATAGCCTGCACCATTGTTTTTCTTTATTTTTTTGCTTTAGTTTTGTATGCACACATGCAAACTTGGAGTCCATTGCTAAATCCCTTTAAAACGTCAAAATGTATGATTCGTGAATCGCCGGTTACACTCACGCGGTTATTTGACCACGATTTACTCTTTCTGGAGTTACCCATTCATTTGACGTTGGATTGAAAATGTGCTTTAAAAACTCTCGGTTTTACTGACAGAATATCAAACTGTTCTTTATAAAGGTTCGATATTTTGGCATAGTCAATAAATTTCAAAACGATGGAATTTTAAATACTAAAATTATTCCCAAACATTGAGAAATTTAACCGCTTTCTACCCAACCAGGATTTTGTGAACACCAATGAACTAGCTTCAATCAAAGAATTTGTTCTCGCAAAACAGAGGTAATATAGAAGTCTAATACAAAAGGCGTGGCATTTTCACTCCATTGATGATGGCATGTCAGAGTGATTAGAAGGACTAGATAATAGAATTTTTAAAGACGAAAGACCACTAAACGAATTGTGAATCTAGCCTTTGCAAGATAGTATTTTGTTTACATCATTCACACTTGCGCGGGACGCATTTCATTTTGTTAACATAATTGCTTGAGAAGAAGTGAATGTGTATTCTAATTCCATTAACAAAATCTGTTAACTTATTTAGAAAAATAAAGGCATGAAATGTTCTAATGGTGCATCTTTGGCTGCAACTCATGACTATTTTGTCTTTCCACTGTTGAATGGAGCTTTTCTGCCAATCCAAATTCGATGGTTGAAAAGACTGCGTTTACTTTACTGGTATTTATCTCTATTTTCCATGGGAAATATTCCCTCAAAATCACACTAACATTAAGAATATTCGGAAGTTGACAATCAGACAAATTGTGAAAATTGATGCGTACTTTTTTCAGAACATTTAACATAACTCTAGGTAGACCATTTTCAAGGTGACACTACTGTTTCATCAGTTTTATGGTTGAATTGCCTTCAATAAAAAAATCCGGTTATGTACTCAATAAATTAAATGTCAGTAACCCTGTTGCATTTAATTTTATTGGTGGTTAATTGTCATGTAGCAGATCATGTATTCCTCAAATGTTTTAGGATTAAGACACTCTTTAATAATTTTCTACGTTTACTAAAATCACACTACTTTATTGCGCTTATTTAGTAAAGTACAACAGAAGAAATTATCAGTTAGTCCAATTGTGTGAACTCGAATAAATTTTTATATGTGGGAAAAATAGGGAAAAGCAAAGACGGAAAACGAAACAGAATGGTATTGAGGCAGACTTGTTAGTACGCGAGTACATACTCTTACTCGTACTTCGAGTACATAACATTTGTGTTACTCGTACTCATACTCGTACTCAGGCTTAGTACTCGTACTCATACTCGTACTACTCGGGATTTCAATTTTTGCTGTACTCATACTCGAACTCGTACTCAGGACCAATACTCATACTCGTACGCGTAACTCAGGTTCAGTACTCGTACTCAATACACGTCTCGGAAAAGTACTACTCGCACTACAACCAAAATAGTGAGACATTCTTTACTGCTAGAAAAGGGGATTCACAAGAAATCGAAATAAACAAAAATTGAGTGATATTTAAAACTTGTGATTTCACCCAATTTGTTTTGTGAAAATTGATTTTTAGTCTCAGACCAAATCTCAATATTTAAAATTTGTTTTTTGTTTGATATAGTGTCAAAATATTGGTCAAAATAATGAAAAATTTCATTGTGATATGTACAATACAGGGTGAGTTCAAAAAAAACTTGACCAGATGGTATTCCGCCATTTTGAATTTTTAAATTAACATATATCAACTATGTGGTATCATCGGAAACGCCTATTTCATTATCGTTAATTTGCTGCAGATAATTCCAATCGGATAAGTATAGCCCGAGCTACAGTCTTTTTGAATCAAGTAGTCAGTTTTTACGCCTATTGGCCACAGGAGAATGCCGCAATTCACCTGAAACCCCACCCCTGATTCCCATTTAATACACGGTGGCCACTAAGAAATGACTCCCCACAATGATGATAATGGTATGGCCATGTTTAATGTGAGTATAGTGGTATCTCAAAGGTGAAAAGTCAGTGATAATGGAAAGTTCTATTTCAAAACACTATTTTGTAAGATTTTGCTATTTTTGTTGCTACAAATATAGACAATACTTTAAACCTCGGATGCGTTTCCTTTAATGGTATGATTTCATGTCAACTTCTCCAGAAACTGATACCTGATCAAGTTATTATGTTTCAAATGATTATTTAGAAGTGATGATGACGTCAAGTGTTAAGAGGGCAGCGTTTGTAAAATTTGCGACTGAATTTTGTGGGGTAATAGGCGTCGCAATTTATTCTGCGAGTCATAAATAAGAATTTTCAGATCCTGGAACACTGATTTGCCTCGCATGAACGCCGTTCACTATAATGTGAATCCGTGGACATAGCGCAAAACAGACTACTTGATTCAAACTGAAGCTCGGTCTATACCTAACCGATTTGAAGGATCTTTTCATCAATTATAGATAATGAACTAAGCTTTCAGATGACACCAAACATGTTAGATCCTGTGTTTACTTTAAAATTCAAAATTGGCTGACACAATCAGTTTTTTTGACCTCACCCTGTACTAACCAATTCAACCACCCATAGAAATGTTATAAAGAAAGAAAGAACCCCATTTTATCCAATCCAGTTTTGCTTCTTTTTTACCATGGTAGGTATAGCTTTCAACCTACTGTGGAGAGTGGTTAGTAGGTCCAAGTTGATAATATTCAACTGATCACTTTCATTACATTTTCAAGACTTTAAAACTGTCACAGGTCTACATACAGACCATATTTCAAACCAAATCTAAGACACCTAGGCCGGGCCAGCTGTACACTGCAAAATTGCTTAGCCTAAAAAATCACCTATGGCCCTACGTTGGCTCATATAATGAGAAAGATTCAAGTAGTTTCAATTTAACACTTGCAAAAAGAAAGTGCCATATTTTAATTGGATCGGACTGGATTAAACAATTTTCTCAAAACTGCGTCAATTAAACAATAGCCATATGTGGAACAAAGCACAAAATGGTTTTTAATTGTGACAGATCACAATATTGGCGGGTATGGGTAGGTTGTGAGGACCATGATGGCTACGACATAGGTATGGTCTGCGACTTTGGGTATGGTCTCCAGCTGTGATCACAGGGTATGGAGAGGGTTATGGTACAATTTTATACCCGAAGTATGGGTACTACATGTACACACAGTACGCATATGCTTTAGTGAGTTAAGATGCTGTGCCTTTGACAGTTTATTCGTCCAGATCCTTGCTTTGTAATACGTGGGTGGGCCACGGCCAACCAGCATTTTCCATTTCAACAACTGACTTTCTAAAGAAAAACAACAAATTTTCAGCAAATTTACACCGGTTCATCTTGGTGGCAGGAGTACATATCATACATCATCATTGCATCGTCATCATTGTCCAACTTCAGCATATACAAAGGCTGTCATTTTCCAAAGTAACATATCTCGTACTCATTCAAAGTAACTCGTACTCATACGTCGTACTCAGGCCATTTACTCGTACTCATACTCGTACCTCAGCACAAGGTGGGGAAGTTCCCTCGTACTAATACTCGTACTCAGGCATAAGGACTCGTACTCATACTCGTACTCGGGATTTAAAATTTTGATGTGTGTTACCTGTTACTCATACTCGTACTCGTACTCAGACCAAATACTCATACTCACGTCAAGTACTCGTACTCATATACTCGTACTCATACTCGTACTCAGAAAAGTACTTCTACTACCAGTCTGATGAGGTACTATATGTTTTATTGTTATACTGTGCATCGGAAATTATAGGGTAGCGGGTAATTCATCATGTAAGCTCAAATTTATGCATGTGCACTACCTTAACTGTGAATCGAAAAACTGGGACGCCCGCTTAAAAATCTACCACAGAGAAATATATGAAACATTTAATATGATACATTACTTACATTTTATTTCAATTAATATATTGGCAATTAAAATGAACAAATACGATATAAGAGATCTATCCAAATTTGAAGTGAAAATACCCATGACTGATTAGGAGGCCTCAAAATGTTTGATTAGCGTAACATAGAAAAAAATAGGGTAGGCTAGGTCGGAGTTTTTTTTATGTTTCACATACCAACCACCAATATCTGACACCCATACAAAAACAAATTGCTCACATCTTCCCGTGTTTTCTGTAACACATCTTTTTATTTGTCATTTTGAATGTCCCGCAATCCTTTAGAGTAACCGACGTATGACGGTCATTAATTCCCCTTTTTTTGCATTTCATTCCCGTTTTCATGACCATAATCAGTAAAACATGATTGGCGAAACCTTTTTTTTTTGCACACAAAAAAATAAAAATATTAGGGGTCGGCGGTAAAAATGGTCGGTCGGGTTACGCCAATGCAAACCATTTTTGGGCAGGCCTTAATAGAAGATACTATTACTGCTTTTTTCGTGTCCTTTTTGGGTTTTAATAACATGTCTGTTGTTATAACTTGTCATTATTAACTTACTGGCTTGAGATGATTCGATAAAACAGCAACGTTGTATTGGTACACAATTTACCGTTACTTAATATGTATTGTGTTGTACATTTCTCAAAAGAAATAAAGGCCATAAGGGTATTTGTGACACCTTTTAAGCCTTAATTATGTACATATTTTGAGTACTATAAAAGCTCCTTGAGTATTAACGATTAATTATTTTGAGTTTATGGTTTAATAACGCAAAATAGTTATCGTTGATTTTGACTTCAAAATCCGTAAATTATTGGCAGTTCGAGGACGCATCCATGCTGCCACAAGAAACCATAAATTGAATTTTATTTTATGTACCTATTCTTATAATCTATTTTAGATCTTAAAAAGACACGTTCTGTGAAATTACGGTATTTTACTCACGTCGTGCACTTGTACGGTGATTTCTACAGTGTAATCCAAATCATAATTGAAAATTTCCATTGAAAAATCAAGCACAAAACAAAAACGACCCCTGAATCACAATAAGAATTCCAACATTCGGTGCACATGACAGCCGATTTTAGACTACGCCCTGTATCCTCCCCTGTATCCTGTCACTATCGTATGATGTTTGGGCATTGTACGTTTACCTCTGAGATGGCATTGGTACATATAGCTTGAACATAATCAATGATTTTTTTTTTAAAGTAATTTTTGGGTTTTATATTTATATATTCTCTACATGTCTATAGAGATGCAAGATGATTTTGGATGCTAGGATGATATCAAGATACTTCCATATGGTTACATGGTCATTAGCCGACGCCCCTATCATCCTTACGGTATCTCCCATACAGGAAATTATTTCAAACTGGCGTACATACCCGACACTTCATTTATTATTTCGACATTTACAAACACTACGTTGAAGTCTTATCGATAATTTAATGACCACAACGCCCCTTGTTTTTTAAATGCGTAAGTACCGGGAACATTTTTTCACACGATTCTTTCTTTCTTTTTTTGGCTGTTTCATAACGGCATTTTTGTTTGTAATTGTTATATAAATTTTAACCATTCATTGCAATTTTCAAAAAAGGAAAGAATGGTACCAGTGATCTTTTCAGCCTGCAAATAGTAACAGTAAAAGTCTTGTGAAGCAATACGTAGAGTAGCATATATAACATAGTTCATCAAAAGTTTTAACGTGAATCATCGACTTGGCAATTTACTCAGACGAAATAATTACGCTGAATAATAAAGCTAAAGCGTCCAAACCTTGTTCACTTGCCAATATTACAAAGTGTTAATTACAAACACAAGTTCTGTTTTTAAACTTTATTAGTTAAATATTTATCTTTATTTTAATCCTTGTAAAGTGGTAAATAGATTTGCGTTCTCATCTCTCCACAAAAAAGTGTCGTTTCCATGCTTCTGGTTTTTAAGTGTAGAGTTTGAGAAATAAAAAAATATATATTTAATAATGTATTTTAAAACAGCCTGTTTTAACCCACCACTGTAGTAATTCTAATGATTTGTGTTTAATTTCAGAGAATCGACAAGATTCCTAACGAGTGTGGTCCACGTGGTCCAGTAGTACATATGCTCCTAGGGAGTTCGACCGCGAAAGAATCACCCAAACAGGTAAAAAGTCAAACCAATCAACAATGACTCCAAGAAAGCGCTGTACTCACGCACACAACACACATACTCAGCGCACCAAGCCCCATACGCACACATGAGGCGCACACTACATGCACACACACACCCTCTCAACATCACACCTGTCATTTGCCACATTGAGGTTTCCTATCTTCATAATCAGATGATAAGAAAAACTGCAGATATCATAAGCCGGACATGATAATCCGGACACACAGCAACACCCCACTGACCAAGTGTAATATAAAATGAGCCACTCCATGTTATAAATATAGGCTGTTCATGGACTACACTAACGACTCTCGGCAAGATAGCATGATCATGATGATAGGGTCATCTTAAAGGGATTAGCAGCGGATAATGCGAGAGAATCGAAAAAAGTGGAAAGGATGGAAATGCATTGAATCAGGGATAAGTGTTTGTACAATTCCATAATAACTGCCTAGTGTAAAACAAACCACCAAATAGTGAAAAAAAAAGAAAGTTTGGAAGAAATTTGTCATTACCGTCTCCCCCAAATAGACATACAGCGACGGCGTCTCAAAAACTACACGAAACAGCTGATTGGGTTTACCACAAGTACAGAAAATAAACAAGATCAATAATGTTTGTGTTAGAGGTCAAAAATGTAATTGATCATGGATGCACAAAATCACGCTTAAAATCTGTCATATTATACCGGAAAGGCTTTGTGATCTCAAGTTGGAATTTTGTTACGTGCACGTGACAACGTGACATCTTCCGATGCCGGTTGTGTGTTTTAGAAAGGACACTTCCGTGCCAATGTGATCGATTTCGGAGATCTGAACAAAATAGTCTCGTGTGTGCTGGAATGTGCTACGCTGCGACATCAGTACACGTGAAAATGCCGGAGAGTTACAATGTCGGAATTTTAGACTGAAAGGAACCAGAGGTGTTTGTTGTATTGTTGGTCAATCCCCCAATGACACAGGTTTTGGGACTTACCTCAATAGGCGTCATGTGATCACATAAAAATCCTATACTTTGAAACACATAAAAACCGTGACTTTAACGCTCATTTTAGCCCACAACGCCGTTAAGAACTTAGGGAAGTTTTGCATATTATGAAATGTCTTGTGGTTCTTAAACTTTTGAACAACTTTCTATCTCTAAGTACGACATGTGTTCAGGACCCAGTACGGTATATAGCACATTGCAATGCATTAATGGATTGATTCAAAACCACCCTCTGAATGGATACGAGGATTGTTTCATTTGTGTTCATTAGCGACGTGTGGAATTCGAACGCAGTTCGTTTCCATTTTTGTAACTTTTTATCGCTAATTTGTGCAGCAAGAAAGAACACATTAATTTTTTCCTGAGCCGCCAGATGATATACAGGATAACAGTGAAATAGTGTTGGTTTTTGCCTCAGAACTGATCAAAATTATCGCTTCTGTGTGGTAACACGTAAAACGTAAACGCGGTGTATAACGAGAAATGCAAAGATGCCCCCAGTCATGTCATGGCGGATGGTGAGTGCGCCCGCCCACGGCGTAGGGGCGATATAGTCGCCGTCGGATTCGTGAATAGAAGAAATTACAGAATCAGCTAAAAAGTACTGACTTGTCTTTTTACTACAAGGATTTCAAGCCAACCACTTGCAGGTTATGTTCGCAATCCATGCCAGTAACAAAATATAAAAATATGAATTGTGATGGATTTTTTTTTTTTCGATGTTTCGGTCAGCAAATCGCTGCTAAATCCCTTTAACGTATGAATGCACCAAAATGAAAATAAAAGAACCGCCTTGTTACTATTATCAGATAAAAAAGTTCTGAGCTGTCCAATGGAAAAAGTGGATTCCAAGGAGTTTTTTAAGAGATTCCAGGAAAAAGAGCAATGAAAAATAAAAAAAAAACCTCCTTGTTATATCGTCAGGAATTGACAAGTTGTATCTTTGGCAATGGTAAAGTCCCCTTCGGTGACTATCACCAGTCAAATTCTTCTCGAGTTCTTTCCCGACATTTATACACGGGTCTGTTTAAAATCCAGAAAAAATGATGATATGCTGGCCGTGCGATCTGTCTAGCTGCAAATTATTATATTTTAAGGATTGTAATTGATACATCCATAACTAAATTTTAAAGCGAAAGTCCACGACCTTTTAAAGCGAAATTATTTTTTCCCTGTGGATTAAGTCCTCTGAAAGATTTGTTTTTCCATTTTGCATGAGGTTGATATGTATGAAGCACGAGTTCGAGATGCATATGAAACAAACTTTTGAATATTTGACATATGAAAAGAGTATCCGAATATATTCGTAAACTTTCCAACAGTTTCTGTTATGAAAGTACATATCAAGCTTTACTAAATCGTCCCACACATCAAAAATGTAACACAATTACTTCAGCAATGGTCATACTCAAAGTTCACTTTGAAGATCTTCAGGAAAAGATCAAGTAGAACTTTTTCAAAAACACACAAATATAAAAATAAATTTGTACAGTACAGTCTCCCATGAAATATTGAACTTTCTCTTTCAAAATGAATTCATACTCGCAAGACCTGCGTATTTGAAATCAGTTCTTGTCCATTTCAAAGTCAGATCGAGACATTAAGACTCATATTTCAACAAAATATAATAGTCCAGGGCTAACAGATCATAGATAATAATATCAAACCTTTGTTTATTAGATATGACCGGTGTCCAAAAAACGCAACACTTGGTGGCCGGGGCATAAGTTTTGAACAAAGCACGTGACTACTTATTCTTTGTTGTAAAGTTAAGATGGGAATGTTAGCTAATATTCCTGAAAAGTTCATAAAGGCGGAGTCAATAGTTTTTTGTTTAGATATGACCCCAACAATCAAGTAACCCGCAGAACCCATTTTACAAAATGAGGAGCTGGTTAACCACAGGACTGGCAATGAAGAACAGAAGAATGGAAAAATAAATTATTGAGGGGGGTTGCAATCACATTACTTGCCCAATTTCTTGCAGAACGACTTTTACTCGGTCAAATGACCTGAATTTTTAAATATATTATTAACTGATAATAATAAAACATTTCATTATTGGTGATAAAATATGTTTCAAGAAGATATAAAACTATGACTAGTCATAGACAAATTCCACATAAAATGATAAAATGCTGTTTGGGCTGCAACTTGCTGTACTGAAAAATAATGTTTACTTCTCAACTTTATGAAGGTAAAACCTATGTTTTCAACACAAAACTCAATAACAATATCAGTATTCTGTCATTAAATTTTGGGTTAAGATAACTCTTTGTGTGCCGTCACAAAACGATGATGAATGATTAGCTCTAATCCAATGCAGTCTTATTTGGAAAATACGAAGAGTTTGTTGATCATACATTCCTAATTCGATCTTTTAAAACTTTTTTAAGTGTGTTAAAATGCATGTTTTTAGTTGTTATTACCAATGGAAACATTCATATGTTAATATTTGTTGCAGCACCTGTCTTTTAAAAAAGGGGAAAATGGTGGACGGGTTGTTGGGACTTAGAGATTCATATTGGTGGTTCTGGGCGCGAAACGTACAGTGCCGTTATTTGTAGTTAATAGCGCCTCAATTTGGTTAAATGGGTCCTGCAGGTTACTTAAATTCTGGGGTCATATCTTAAAAAATATCAACTCTACCTTTATGAACTTTTCAGGGATATTAGCTAACAGTCCTATCTTACCTTACAACAAAGGTTAAGTAGTCACGTGCTTTTGTTCAAAAGTTATGGCGCCTGCCACCAAGTGTTGCGGGGTTTTTTTGGACACACGGTATAAGGGTTTTTCAACGGTTTCTAGACCAGTTTTTTATGCTGATTCTGAATCCGATGGATGCCAGACGAGAAACCTTGAGCATTTTTGTAGAAACGAAAAAAATCAAAATAGCCACCAAAACACAAAACATTCATCTGTTGTTCACTCAAAACTGTAATTTTTTTCAGCCTGTCTAGTCTCGTTGAAACATTAATTTTTGACCAAAATATGATTCTGTAACCACGTAATCAACGAATTCAGTATGGGCGCCAATACAATAAAGTGTGTGCTCGTGATCTACTATGACTGTAAGTTGGTTATTTGGTATCTATCTTGGTGTTTTGACACCCAGGAAATTAGTTAAAACCATAAGAAATATTTTTAAAAATGTGATCATAAATCCCTTCATTCTAGCATCCAAAACGGCGTCCGAAAGTCTAAGATGGCTATAATTGATAACTTCATCTAACCTAGTACTGAAAAGTTTGTGTATATCCGTGTAAGTCAGTTTGATCAGTTTACATATCATTAGGTAATCAGAGTAATCGATACATGTAAGATGCCAACCAAGATGGGTATCCAATATGGCTGGAAATGGTACTTACTTAGCGGCGAAATCCGATCACTAATAGTCTAGAGATAAGTGTTTGCTTTTGGTAGGTTTTTAGGCGTCCACAAAAGTAGATAAATATCAGATGCTTTGTTGTATTTGCAGCCATATTGAACCTCTTAATTAGGTGGTTAATGAATCATATTTCAATTGGTGTTTTGCCTGGACAGGCGAAAAGGGCAAAAAAATTACAACTTTTGAGTCATTAACAGATGAGTGTTTAGCGTTTTGGTGGCCATTTTTTTTTTTTGCGTTTCTTCAAAAATGCTCAAGGTTTTTCGTCTGGCACTCATCGGATTCAGATTCAATAGGAAAAACTGGATTACAAACCGTTGAAAAACATTATATAATATAACAAGGTCATAATTATTGTCTGTAGCCTGGACTTAAATTCCTTCAGTTTGGTCTCAAATGGTTGACTAATTCTAGGAAGAACAAAAACACATGTTTACACACAAACGCCATGCTGTGTTATGGTACACAGACGTCATATTATGATGTCAAACACTTTGACTTTCAATATATTTATTTTTTTTATAACCAAATGTGTTAAAATTAATTTTCTACATGACCATCATGGAATACTCATTGATTCTATAACCACAAAGTTGCCGGATCGGTCAACAATGTGCACATATAAAGGGAATGTGTATTTTCTCGTTGTTTAACACTGTGAACCTAGATTTTCTGATTAAAACTGTTCCGGAGTGGTTTTATTAATACAAAATCATTCCATTTACACATAAATGTGTTGGTTTGGACTTAATCATTTCTGGTGAGAGTTAACATAAGTAAAAGCATTACAACCATGCAAAAATATGGGTTTTGAAAAATGTTGAGGGCGTACTATTTTAAAAATGTGTCCGTGTCTCTTTAATGATGGAGATTATTTACCTACAATCAAAAATGTACTATATTTCTGTAATTATTTATCACCCAGATCCCGCATATCACGAAAACATTTTGCGTTTCCTAAATAACAGATCAAAATTTGGATCTTTTATTAACTTTATGCTTCTTGTTTGTTTGAATACAGAAATTGCCCAGCCATGTGTGTGCGCCGTTCAGATTGCCTTAGCAGAACTGTACCGACTCCGAGGAGTAACTCCAGATGCTATCATTGGGCACAGTGTGGGAGAAGTAGCCGCTGCCCATGCCGCAGGACTTTTATCTCTAGAAGATTCCATCAAGTTAATTTACATCAGAGGCAGGCAAATGAAAAAGACAAGTGGCAGAGGGTCCATGGTTGCTGTACTACACGCAGTAGAAGAAGTACAGGCTCGGTTAGAAAACAGTGAGTATGTAAGTGTGATAGATGTGGCGGCAATCAATAGTCCAAGTCAAATTGTCTTATCGGGGGACAAAGATTCTGTAACTGGGTTTTCAGACGGGTTGAAACGAGACGGAATACGATGTATTAGCCTTAGAGTAGACAATGCATTCCACAGTTACCAGCAAGACGATGTGAAGAAGGATTTCTACAAGAAGCTGAAGTATCTTGATTCTTCGTCAGCTAAGGATCTCTACGGAATGGTTCCTATTGTACCGATGATATCGACAGTTTCCAATGAATACCTCGATCGAGAAACTACTAACAATGCTGATTACTGGTGGAAAAACGTTAGGCAAGCGGTCAAGTTTCGTACTGCTGTTGAGAAACTGATCCAAGATGGTTATAACTGCTTTCTAGAGGTGAGTCCCCATCCTGCACTATCACCTGCTCTACGAGATATTATTATTTCATATGGCAACAAAAACCAACCCACATATGTTTGTGACCGGGTCTCTTAGACGCCCATCTGACACCAGGGAAGTTGCAGACGACAAGGTGAACGTCCTAAGATCATTGGCTAAGCTACACGTAGAGGGATACCACTATGACCTTGATCTACTCTTCAAGGACGGCAGTGATTACAAAGTGATGTCACTTCCACTATATCCATGGCAAAGGGTCATGTGTTCAGCGACGACTGACAAAGCTAACAAATTGTTCAAATTTCCTGCGAGTAACCATCCACTTTTGGGGAAACGTCAGGAGCTCTCACATTTCAAAGGCGAGGGTGTTCCAAAAGTATGGCGATCCAAGTACGGGATGTCATCAGTACCATGGCTACGGGACCACAAGCTTCATGGCAGCATCGTGATACCTGCAGCGGCTCACACTGAGACTATGCTTGCTGCGGCTCGTGAACAGTTTCAAGATACCGAGTCCATAACTATTCGTGAAGTCAAGTTTGATAGGTTTATCTTTGCGCCTGATATGAAAGGAATGCTGGAAACTACTCTTGAAGTAAGACATCGGGAAGCCCAGTTCAACTTGAGGAGCTTCAATCCTTCGGACCAAACGTGGACATTGCACAGTAAATCATACATCGACACTCCAAGTAGGGCAAGAAGTGCTTCAGTGCAGCAAATGGAAGATGATTTCCGGTGCATTCGTTTGGCAACTGACGAAATTCGTCGGAAATGTCCTTTTGAAATTGATCAACAAGAGTTCTATTCTCGGCTATGGCGAGGTGGTTTCCACCTTGGTGACACATTCCGTTGTGTGAACACAGCCTTTTTCAGCCACGACTACAACGAGGCCCTACTTTACACATCCATTCCAGAGGCATTAGAAAAGGAATACAAGCGATACGTTTTCCACCCAGCTCTACTGGATAGTACATTTCAAGGAATCGGTATCTGCCAGATGTTTCAAGAACAAGAAAAAGCACGGACTGCCAAGACTGTGTTCCGTACATGGTTCCAAGTGCCCCACAGTGTTCGGAAAGTTCGAGTCCAGGGAAAGGCAACAAGTCAAGTAGCTTTTCATGTGAAGATCTCACACGAAGACGGTGTAACATACGGAGACGTAGTTGCAGCAGATGCAACCAACCAAGGGTCTTTGCTCAGCTAGACCGAATCACCTTTGAAAACGTCCATTCTAATGAACCAGAAGAAAAGGTACAGTTATGGAGAAAAGAATGGGAAAACATTCATATTGAAGTTGATGAAAATATCATCAATCAAGCACCTAAACTCCCTCCTAAGATGAATACCAGAATGAGCAGGCCTTTAAGTGCAATCGGATCAGAGAATCCCGGCGCTGTCATCGTGATCAAAGATAGGCAAGGAATAGCAATGGACCTCAAAAGAAGACTTGAAATAGATAGTGTAGTCAGTGTACTCGATCCACGGATACTAATCGATGGTGATGAAAGGTTTCGCCGAGTTCTCCGATCACTAGGCATGGTGACCGACATCATAATGCTATCTACGTTAGACGTGAAACAATTTGGACCCCTCGGCAAAATAAACAAAGACAACTTTGATGAAATTCAGACAATGATTGCCTTGTCACCTATCAGTTTATTTAGAGCAGTTGTCACTCATGATGCCAAAATGAGACCGAGAGTTTGGATGGTGACAAGAGGAGCTCACGCTGTATTAGATGTAGATGTTGTCGATCCACTGATGGCTCCTGCTTCCGCATTGAACCTTACCCTTATGCACGAAGAATGTGAGTTCCCTATCGCTACCATCGATCTCCCATCAGTAGTAGAGCCAGAAGAGTCTGCAGAATGGCTATACCAGTACATGCGGTCAGCTCCCAGTGATGAAAATTTTGTGGCTCTCCGGCGTAAGATACCAATGCCAGCTATGGATTACCAGCGTGACACAGTCACTTTCGACGCCTTTGCTCTTCGAACTGAAGTGCAACCGCAGTCTAGCTTCTCTGCACCAACATTGTCTACAGATTGGCAAGTTGATGTAGTTGATACATTGAAACAAAGGCGTCTGGTAGTCAAGCAAAACCACGAAGTTCCATGTGAGAGGTCTCCAGAAGATGTCGCTGTCAATGTATCGGCGTTTGCAGTACAACAACTAAAGGATGCATCGGACAAGAGGGTCAGTTTGAGTTACCTGTATGCAGGTAGAGTTAGCAACTGTAGTGAGGAGATTCAGGTGCTTTTCCGCATGAGAAGTCATGTCTTAGGTTTCCGTGCCGGTAACTATATCACGCAGACTGTGTGGTCTAACGCCAACGAGCTTGTTCCCATTCCAGCTAACCTCACTCCAGTAGAAGCTATAAATATAGTTCGTGACTATCTACCGGCGTTTGTAGCATTCCATGATACTCTGAAACTCAACGAGAATGGGACTGTGATTGTCTGCCTCACATCATTAAGTGACCGTGTTGGCTTGGCCACTACACATCTTGCCCTTGAGCAAGGAGCAAGTGTGTTCCTTCATGTGGAGACAGAAGATACCAACATACTACCAGTTGAGAAACTATTGGGTATCTTGGGAGATTCACGAGTAGTTATAACATCGAATGAAAACTTCAATTCCTTGATCAACGACGGATCTGTAGACGTGTTGTTGTTTGCTGGAGAAATGACACAGGATTCCAATAGTCTCCAACGGCTTGTCGGCAAGTTGCGTCCATTTGGTACAATAGTTCAGATTCACGGTCGCAATGGAGCAAGTGAGTCTCGCATCAGCTGTCTACCACCAAACACATACTTCCTTAGCATAGATATGGGTCTAGGTCGCTATGAAGAAATGAAACCCCGTTTACAAGATTCCATGATAAGGTTGTTGCAGATGTTTAGTGTGCATAATGGCTTCCAGGCACTTAAAAATCTCACGGTACCAACAGCTCCAATATCGAAGCTCTCAAGGTCACCTCATGCTTCTATTGAAGAAATCACAGTAACCATTGACGAAGAATCAATTCCAACCACTCTTAATTTTGATGATATCGAATTCACTGCTAATGGGGACGTTGCTTACCTTGTCACAGGCGGGTCTCGTGGATTTGGTTTGACTGTGGTGGAATGGCTTGTCAAATGCGGTGCAAAACACGTCTACATTATATCACGCTCAACTCCAGAGGAAGAAGCAGTACTGAAATTCAAATCCTTCAGAGATACAGGTGCAAGGATAACACATCTCAAAGTTGACTTGGGTCGTGATTATGAAGTTGAAAAAGCATTAACGGCCATTCAGGATAACGAAGATTTACCCCTTGAAGGAATATTCCACTGTGCTGCAGTGTATGACGACATCATGCTGAGAAATGTCACAGCAGATTCGTGGAATAACGTGATGGTTCCCAAGGCATATGGGGCATTAGTGCTTCATCAACTGACAGTCAAAATGGGTTTCCCTGTGAGATACTTTGTAATGGTGTCTTCTGTCGTAGAAATGTTGGGAAATGAAGGTCAAGGTAGCTACTGTGCAGCAAACACCTTTCTATCTGGCCTCTGCAGTATGCGACGCAAGTTGGGACTGCCAGCCACCGTGATATGTCCTGGCGTCATCAACACTTCTGGATTTGCGGCCAGAGAAGGATTCGTCAACCATTGGGAAAACATGGGAATGACAAGTTTACCACCCTCTGAAGTCCTCAAAGGATTAGGCTGTATACTTGCAACGAATTTCCCAGACCTTGGTTTAACAGGGGCAATGGATCGCCGAAAGTATGCCAAATCGAATGCTACAATGCTTTCTCATCACTTTAGTGAAACAAACGGCGCATTTTCCGTCCTAAAGAAGCTATTCCCGAACAGAGACTGCGTCCTGGATTCTGATAACGACCTCCAGATGAGAATACGTCTCCTTCCTCCTTCAGAAGCTCAGAGTCTTATCTTTAAACCTTATCTAATCATCTTGTGCAGAGGCTCGGTTTAAGTGGTGAAGTATCTCAAGATGCATCACCAATGACCCTTGGTCTAGATTCTCACATGTCAACAGAACTGAGTCAAGTTATACACGAGAATTTCGGAGTGACGCTTTCGCCAATGGAACTCTTAAACGACACCCTTACACTGCGCAATCTCACATTGTCCATCTATAATAAAGTAATGACATCATCTGGAGAGGACGAAGAGGCGAGTCCAGCTCCTACTGCAATTCGAAATGAACTATGGTATCGCATTGACGAGAGTGTAGAGACACCAGGCAAGCAGCTCGTTTGCTTTCCGTCTGTAGGAAGTGGACCATCTATGTTTGCACTCTGGAGACAACAACTTGCCGATCACAGTATCCAATTAGTCTCAGTACAGATGCCGGGTTGGGAAGGTCGAGAACAAGAGAAGCCCTTACAAAATATGCAGGATATTGTCTCTCGTTTAGCAGATGCACTCGCTCCTTGCCTTATGAAAGGACGATTTGTTTTCTTTGGCCATAGCCTTGGTGGTTTGATTGCATTTGAACTTGCCCATTACCTGTTGAAAAACCACGACCTTTGTCCAGCACATCTCTGCGTTAGTGCATGGTATCCACCAACACAGTCTTACCCACACCCAGATGAGCTTGAAGTTTCGGGTGCTACCATGCGGAAACTGCAACGATGGGTATCGACTAGAGGAGATCCAATGAGGAACCCTGAACCCGTCCCAGTGAAGTTCAGTTTCTTAGATCAATCCATCCTCAACAACATTCGCTTGATGACGCGACTGTTTCCAAGTGTTCAGGCAGCAATATTTACCTGCAAAAAATACCGTTTCCGTCATCGAGATCGTCTTCCTTGTCACATCACTGCATTTGCGGGTAAGAGTGACCCGTTCGTCAGTCCAAATCTAGTTGATGACTGGAGCAAGCAAGTAGGCCAAGAACAAGAATTCAAGTTCAAGAAAGTTGTGATGCCCGGAAAGCACATGTACATACTCACAGCTGGGAAGAATTTACTGAAAGAGATAGGCATAGCACTGGCAGCGATACCAAAACTGGAACAGGAGAGAGATTCCCGTGAAGCAATGGGTGCAGCAGCAGGTGCAGATGCAGAAACTTCACCTAGAGGAAGGTCGTTGGCAGCTTCGGCTCCTGCCCCAATCCAGCTACATGAAGTAGAAGCTGATATTGAACGTATACCGTCTCCCTCTCCCAAACCTGTTCCCATGCCAAGACCTAGTTTGTCTAGCTTGTCTGGCATAGAATAGCGAATACGTTGACCCGGCCTATACCCTATGTTAAAAGCTTCTGCTTTATCTACGTTCGGAAAATAACCGAACAATATTGTTTGCATTAGAGAAAAGTAATAAATAATAATAAAAAATTGTTTTGATTTTTCCTCACGAAGGAAACTTGCTAAAACTAATGGGATCACAATATAAATCAAACAATTGTGATAATACAACTTTTGTTCTGTGAAAAAAATTGAAAATAGTATACGATTTAATTTGACAACTTTGATGATGTTATCGGGTTCAACGGGGTGATATTTTTTGTACACGTGCAAGAAGTTGGGTTGGTTATTCACAATATTTTACAAATGACAAAGCTTGCTAAAAGACAGTGGTTCCTTCCAAGCTGGTAAATATAATCATGTCATGTTTTATAATCACAAATTTATAGGTTTGGTATAATTGATTTCCATGATTAGGCATAATGTTGTCTACATGAATGATGTATTAAAAATGTTCATCTTTGCACTTGGCGTATAAAATGTATTACTTGGTATCTCGGTCAAAACTAGGGCTAAATACATATAGAGTCTATGCAATAAAGAGAAGGGAGAAATATGTACCCCCCTAACATTTTTAGAGGACATAGATTAAATAATAATTGAATGGTCTTCGACAACCACAGATTTGAAAAAGACCCTGTCTTGACGGTACACTATTTGGTGAACGGTGCTCTATTACATTATGAAATTGACATGGTGATATTTCAGTAAACAACCAACCAAAACTTGTAGTAATTTGGATTGTATACAAGTGTTTTATGTATTGAGAAAATAACTGTACACATTTGGGTTGTGTCTTCTTTCCTGGATGTCTTTGTGTTAGCGATGTTGGTGTGTTGTTTGTCACCAGTAGCTTAGCGTCTGTTCATTTGACAGAGAAGGGGAAACTGTTTTGGGGTTTATTTAATGAAATGTTTGTTGTATAGTGCCTATGGCAATACCACTGTTACAATTTGTGATTGAAAAAAGTAGTATAATTTGATGTCACATTAATGTTTGTATTTCAATGATATCAAAGTACGTACCTATTATTATGTAATACCTGTTATATTTTGTATAGTGCCAACAAAACGGTAAAGCATTGCTACTTATATAATTTTTATGTATTGTTAGTATAATATCTGTATGTTTTCAATATTTATTGTTATAAATACACATAAATTTGTTCTTAATTGTATACTTGTTAGAATCAATGTACTTTAGAAGTACTAATGATTCGAAGGCTTGGAGCTGTGCAATAATGACAGTAGTTTAGAAAATAGGGATCTTTGGCCAAAATGTTTTCAATTTATTTAACCACACTGTAATTAACTAATGAACTACACCTAAGGGTCAGTAAGTGAGTTGCAATTTTCTGAGGTCATCAGCAACTCGTTTCTAGGACTATGAGTGGAATTTGTACACACCACAATAATACACACACTAGAATGAAACTTGACATACGTATTTCTGGAGCATTGGGCCCTGAGTGCATATACAATGTGATGATCATGTACGTACCACATATTAAATTCATATTCTTGGATAGATCACAACAGTGGGAATTAACACCATAGAATTAATATTAACATGCACGTTTCTAGACCATTGGACTTTGGGCATTCTTACCACTAGTTGTAAATGATGGATGTTCCATATCAACTGTAGTTGACCTCTATTTAGTTGCACATACCAGATTGGCTGTTTCTAGAGTCCTAGGTTCTGGAAGGAATGTAATCTTGGAGCATTCTACTGCAGGCCCATAATCATCGTAGGAAGGTACATCTGCCAAAAGTGTACTAGCTTTCATGGGTACATATGCATATTTTCTGTTAACTAATCATATGGAAGTCCAATGTCATCTTAGAATGAGCATTTGGTTACCTTGGAGTTGACTTCTATACTATTAAAGTACATAAGGAATATATATTTTAATCAAGGAGCTATTGCATCCATGTGCAGATGACTTGCTTAGTGTTCCAATGCTCCCCACCAGATGGCACTGACATCTATAATTTGTCTAAACCAATGCTCTTACAATCATAAGGTTCTGGCAGTACTCTTGATTTTGTGCTGATAACATCTATAGTTCCTTGGTGAGTGATTCTCTTCTGGACCTTCATTATATTAAAAAACCTGCTGAATGAAGTAGGATTTATATTTTTCGGGGGGGATAATGGGCTTCTACTCTTTGATCACACGAAAATGGCTGCAATGTACAGCTTTCGGCAAAAAAAAACTGCTTGTTTTTAAACTGGTTGAACTAAAGATGGATGAGTATCACTCAAACTTGTATCTAAGATTATGTGACAATGCTGTGTACATGGCTGTGCCACATCATTATTCTTTAACTAATGATTAACTTCTGGCTTGTATATTAATGTAGACCTCACTCATTGAGTGATTTCTTCCTATGGGACCCATGTATTCAATTAACAACTTAGTATTCATATGTATTTTAGTATGTAGACACCAAATAAACAGATAAGTATAGAATAGTATCTTTGAACAAATACTTTTGTGTATAAAAGTATTCAATTTTAATAATACTTCTAGAAATGATACATATCTTTGTAAAAAATGTAGTCATGACAAATGTGTTCACCTTTACAACATAATTAGAATTGTTACCTAGCTAATTTGTTGGTATTTTATCATAAGTACTGTCATTGTATTTGTAAGTACAATGTGTAATACAAACTAGCAAATCTCTTTACTGCTTTATGCAGTTGGCAGTATTCTATTTAAAATTACACATCAATATGAAATAAACAGATAAATACTGTTTTCTGCTGTACTGATAACCTAAAATACTCCTGGTATGTTATCGCTAAATTATACCACTGTCAGCATCACCTGATTTAAAGGTACAAGAGATTTAAAGGCATCCTTAAAATGCATATGTTGTGATTTCAAATACATTAGACACTCAATAGATTTCTTACCTTGTATTTGGCTACAGAAATATCTTAAAAGTGAAAACTAAAAACAAAAAATGATTTTGATCTGCTTATATTTCAATAAAAAAACATGGGCTGAATTTGTATTTGCTCCAATACGAAATTAGAAACTTCACAATTTTTGCACCAAAGAAATTATTATCAGCTTAATCCATTCAAATAGGTGTATTTTTGACCAAAAGCTTTTCGTCGGTGAAAAAAATCTGACCTTTCAATTTTTATTGGAGCACCTGATCTCTCGTTGCTTCTTTGAGCATTTTGCTTACTATTCTGGCAACCCCAATACATAGCTTGGTTAAAGGAGAGATTTCACATAATAGGTGTTCCTAAAAATGTGAAAATTCTGATTTTGGCACTGGTGTAAAGCTTTCTATCAAAAATATCCCCATCTGAAAGGATTAAGCCCAGAATCATTTCTTTGGTACAAAAATTGTAAATTTCTAATTTATTATAAGAGCAAATACTAAAATTCAGCCTATGTATTATAATGAAATTATAAAGCAAATCAAAATCACATTTTGTTTTCACCTTCAAATACAGGGTAAGAAATCTTTTGGGGGTCTATCTATAAGAAATCACTCCCATATGACACAATATATGCTTGCCCCAAAATCTCTCATTGCATCTTTTAACAGCCCTGAAATTGGGATGCCCAACAATGAAAACATATTCTTAAACAGCTGTGAAAATGTAAGCAATTTCATTGGCTGATGCCCGGGTTCAATTTGTTTAATTGAACCCAGGTATTACGCGCTGCGTATTGAAGTTATTTTTAGGTTGAAGCGCTCGCGTCATACCGCGTTTTGCTACTTTCGCGCGCGCCTGCCAACGTTGCGTCTCGTTGCGTATGAATGTTGCGTTCAGCGGGTTGTTCGATTGTTTTCACTGGGTGGTGGCAGTCATTTCTTGTTGTATTTAAGTCGTAAATCATCCCGAAATTGGGTTAAAGATGACCTTAAATGATAATTTGCTGTTTAAGAATGAGAATAAAGGTATGATTTTGGGAACCGGTACTCTCTTACGACGAATTGAACCCGTCGACACCATTATTTTTGCGTGGAAAAACTCGGCCTCCGGCCTCGTTCTTCCACTTAAAATAATGGTATCGCCTTGGGTTCAATTCGTCGTAAAGAGAGTACCGGTTCCCAAAATCATACCTTTATTCTCTAAATAGTGATAACATTCACTTTATAAAAGGACATTTTCATAGTAAACCAAAACACAAACACAAGGAGATTCACAAGCTCAATTGAACAAAATAACAAAATATATGACTGTGCTTGTGACCTTCTGAAATTAAATCTATGTAAAAATATACTAAAGATATAAACATAATATGTAACCTATCTGATCCATTCTTGCCAATGTTGCTAATTACAAAAATGGACTTAATGTCATCAATAGCTTACTGCAAAACTAAGCCTTCATAGGTTGCTATCTCTGTGTCTCAGCAAGTTAAGCACAAAGATACAGGCTAAAAAAAGAACAAATTGACCATTTTCATTATTATTGGATTTGATCATCTTTCCTTCAATTGGTCTGAGTGGTTCAGATTAGATAACATGTACTTGATACATGTCATATGGTGTCAGCATGAAATTAGACCTAAAAATATGTTTGTTTGCCGTAACAGAGGAAAAATATTAGGGAGGGTCGGTCGGTCAGATTTTTAAAAATCAAGATGAACTTCACGATGTTACTCTAAAATCTATTCAACATGTATTTAAAGTTTTTCAATGAAATAGCAAAGATCTTTTATTTTACTCGTTATAGTTGTTTTGTTGTCTTATTTTGATGTTTTTATCTTTCTGCTGGTAAAAAAATAGATTGTGAATGAATGTTTATTTTGTGCTAATTTGCTTTAAAACTTTTGAGTCAATAGGTATTTAGGGTCGGTCATGTTATGGCAAACAAACTTTTTTTTGGCCTTAATAACTCATGCTCTTTCCAGCGGTTCTAAAAGGGACCCTTGCCTGGACCAATTTTCAGTGAAAATATACCACTAAAATAGAAGTTTTGGTGAAAGTATGCCAGTTTTGGGTGAAAATATACCCCATAATGGGACCAATTTGCAATAAAATTTAGCTGTTTTGGTACATGACCAACACACTGTCTTAGTTCAAACTTTCAAATGTATAAAATTGCTTTTTAAAATAAGTTTTAAAATTTATGAATTTGGTGGTTAACTACATTGGACTTTTTTTGACAAGACCCCTAATGTAACCAAGAGTATGACCTATTTTGTAATCTTTTTACTTATTTATAGTAGCTAAAAAGTAGATTCCGGACATGCAGGCAGTATTTGCCAGCAGTGCATGTTTTAAGCAAATTGTTTTTGTTTTCTCTTAAAATGTTCTAGAAAACATCTGAATTGTACCTGTATAAAGTTTTGAATTGCTTAATGTCCTTCACAACAACTATAGAATTGTCTTGTTTACAATATCACCAGAATGTATGTATGTAGGCTTATTGAAAGCTTTCTAATATTAATAAAACTGAAATTTACTATCAATTTACTGTCAAATGAAGCATTGTCTATTCAAATTCCAAAGCAATTTGTGACAAGCACAAATTTTTGTTTACATTATGAATCTTACTGATTTATCTTTACACCCTATAATGTTTAAGGTGTGTAAGTGTTGTACCATATTTCTTATAAAATGTGCTTTATACTTCCCAAAATAATGAAAATTGGGAAATCATAAGGGCATTTTGCATGTGTGCATAAGTATTTGTGGGATTACAATAAAGAGTTTTAAACACACACATAGCATTCCTGTTGTTCTTTTTATTTACAAGTTTTTCCAAATACCTAAGACACACTTTTCCGATAAGTAACAACTGAGAGTGACCTCAAACCCTACATAAGCACTAATCTTGTTTGCATAATCATTCCCAGCAGAATCTGAGCAAAAAGGTGATTGTGTGTACAAGTTGCATAAAAATCCATCAGACTGATCACACAAATAGAGAGGAATAAAAACATCAACCAAATGGCCTATAAAAAGAAACAGGAGATTTTATGAAGAATTACTGTCTCTAAATTTGCACTTAATTGATTGCAGAACACCTTCTAATGGCCTGAAACCATAGCTTTGACAGTGACTAACAGTCCATGTCAATATACAGATCACAACCACATATGCTCACAACTGCAATATTGCACAAGTCAAAACCTGTTTAAAATGGGAAAAAACCTCTGGCTTGTTCATCTAAATTTTGCAATACCTGCAGCACAGAAATTAGGTAAAACAAGAATTACGCAGTGCATAATTAAGATGGCCCACAACTGTGGTTTAATCACATTTTACTGAAAATATGCAAATGAGCTCATTAATATTCATAACCTGTCCAAAAAGTATACAGCACACAACCTTGTCCTGTTCTATCACCGTGCCACGTTATAAGTTCATTAACTAATCGGTTTAGTCTGTAGAGTGGATATTAATGAATTTTCAAAATATGCAAATGAGCTCATTAATATTCATAACCTGTCCAAAAAGTATACAGCACACAACCTTGTCCTGTTCTATCACCGTGCCACGTTATAAGTTCATTAACTAATCGGTTTAGTCTGTACCATCCATCCACCCGACCATCTGTGGTATAACATAAGCCCCCACAACATGTTGGTTGTGCGGGCCAAAAAAAAAAGCATCTACTTTCATAATCTGCAAGAAATGAAAACAGGAGGTAGGGTTTGCCAGAAAAAAATAAAAAATGTAAAAATATCAAAAATTGAGTACTTTGTGATGGTGTCACATCTGGGAACTGATACCATGAGAGGTAGTGGAGTGACTACAGAGAACACATGGCAGTGCACATGGTGTCTGAATCTGGGATTAATATACTAAGAGGGATACTAAGATTCCTATCCACGCTGTGTTGAATATATATATGTTGTATGCCTCGGCTAGAGTAACATCACTAAGATCAAATTACATTTTAATAATGCATGTTAGATTCAGAGATGTAACAGAGGAATAGTCCCATAACCAGAAAATCCAAAATTTGAACCGACGTGAAGGCCAAATTTTAGCGTAACATCCGGTGAAGCTCCGGGGAGCGTATTTTTTTAGTGCTGTGGGGTACAAGACCCCTTCTACAAAATAAATTGGTACTTAAAACTTGTGTTTTTGATGCAGTTATACCTTTATCATGAACACTTTGATCTCAGAAATTGAAAAAAAAACAATATTTTTTTTTTTTTTTTTTTAACATTTCCGGATTTTTTTTTATTTATGGCCCCAAATCCGGAAATTTCTGGAAAAGTTACATCTCTGTAGATTTGATATATCGATGTAAATGTTTTACTTAAAGGTGCATTTCGTGATTTCAGCACTTTCTGTTTTATTCATTGATCACTAGATATCCTTGAGAAAACCTTATTCCCAAAATTTGAGCCGATCCCGATCTTGCGGTTTTGTGTTATGAGCAATTGCTCGTTTCCCAAGGTCCCATAGGCTACTGTGCTGTAATTTCTGTCCGTTTACGGACAGAAAATACAAAATTGCGAATTTCTTACAGATGCGACCGAATTTGCACGTAAGATTGGGCACACATGGATAACTTAGGCTAACGGTTCAGATGATATAAAAATCTCAACATCTTTTAGGTAAGTCGGGGGGACGAGGCTGTGGATCACGAAATGCCCCTTTAACTATATTCCTCTAGCTGTTTTGCCAATTTATTTCACTACATAGAATATTCTAAAAATCAACACTATAAATGTGCAGTTACTGTTCTAAAATGAAAAATTGGTAAAATTTTGCTGAATTTTGTAACTTTAAACCTACTTCTGTCTTCAAACTAGTCCTACAAAATTGATGATAAAACTCCAAAAGTGGATTATTTATTTCCTTTGATGTATTTTCGGTGCAGTTTTGGCATTAAATTTGAGAAATGACATTGAATTTTCCTAAAAATTGTTAATCTACTTTTTGTAAAAATAAGGCCGAGGCACACCTGAATGGTGTATTTGTGCATACTTCTTATCCGTCTTATATTCATCCCAGCCTGTATTACCAACAATAATAACTAATTTAAGTCCACATGATACAATTCTATTGAAAGTATAAATCTACCTTGTTAATTCATAATTACCAATTACAATTATATGAAAGTATCTGAAACCAAGTTTGTCACAAGATCCCTGTGTTTGTGCCATCCTACCAGTAAATTGTTCTTTGGTGAGCATGTTGATGGTTGAAGTGAACACAATTGCACATTGTAATCCTGTTCTCTGGCTGCATAAGCTCTGTCTGTATCAATAACTTCCATACACACTTTTCCTGCATAGCAAAAGAAAACATTAAGATGTTTAAAAGAGGTTGTACATGAGTGGCGACTTTCTTCATATAATTATATCACATTTGAAAATACAGCACTCTGATTGGTTAGTTTACTGGCCATTTTTCTGCAATAATGGGCTGTGACTGCAACACGATGCCTTGAAATAGTGTTACATGTAGTTCTCCAAATATCATTTTCAGCAATACACAGTCATTTACTCCTTGGATACAAATTAGCACTGGCTGAAGCATAACAACATCAAATACTTAAGCTGGAAAACTCAATTTTTAGAGTCAATCATATAATTTTGTGGTAATAAAGGGTTTTCACAGGCCCGTAGCCAGGAATTTATTGGGGGTGCAAATTTTCCAGAAGTGCACCTTTCGAGCGCGAAGCGCGAGAACTAAAGGGTGGGGTGCAGGGGCCCGCCCTAGGGCCCCTGCTGGTGGGTCCAAGGGCAAAGCCCCAGAAGCTCTGCGATTTTTGACAATTTGAACATTAATTTTATGGTATAAAACCATTACTTTTCTGGAAAATATGCCTCGGGCCGGCGTTGGAGGCAAAAAAGCGGCGAACTTCAGCATGATAAAGCAGAACTTTTCGCAGATTGCCATTTTTTTGGGTGCGTTGCACCCCTGCACCCCCGGTTTCACGTAGCAAAGGAATTTTACATATCTGATGTACCACTTTTGTGATACAGCACTTATGCATATTTAACAATTTACATATTCTAGACCAAAATCTTGTTGAAAACAACCCGGACATGCTTCATTTCATAAGTTACATAGCCTTATGAAACTCAGATAAATAAACTCACTCACAAGCTTTCCTGAAAATATTGATAAAATATGCAAATAAGATAATTAGCATATTTTGTGACCAAAATCAAATCAGCTCAAGAACTTATCAACTCGCTTTGATCCACCAAGTTTCATTATCATCCATTATGGAACTCCATATAACTTGCTGAGAGCTTTTTTTTTACAGAGACAGACAGCCAGACAGACATAAAAGTGATTAGTAAATCTCTTCCTTTCAGGCGAGACAAAAATGGAAGGCTTAAATAGGGTTATCAAACTACCTCTTTTAGAATGCTCCGATTCAAAATCCCAAGATGTCTGTTCTGCAGCATGCCCAACTATAAAATGTTCCTGAAAAGAATAAAACATACTAGCCTTAGTAATATCATACATCAGGACATTCAAAGCTTGCATTTGTACTGCTTCGCTTTTTTGCTCATTATGGAGTGAAAAAGGAGGTAGTTTTTACTTTGTCAGTCTTTTAGAGGATTAGTCTGTACATATAGCTACATGGAATTCTACTAGTAAGTAAGTATGCATGCACTGAGTCCTACCAGTTTATATGCCTATATTGAACCCTGTAGTGCTTGTTTGTATGTCAGCATGGTATGATCATAAAATTATCAATGGGGTCATAAAAATGATTGAGCATCCGAAATATGCCTGCACTGAATCCTACTTGCCTGTGTGTATGCGTGTACTGAACCCCCAGACTGAACCCTACTTTACTCTGTTCAATCTATAGTTAGAGAGTGATGTCATTGTGTGTGCTCGGTCAAACCCTAGAAGTGCATGCGCATGCATATGCACATGAAAAAGGTTGCACAATCGAAACACTAGTGCAAATGCACAGTCAAGTCGCATCATGCAGTCATCCTCTATCTTGAGCCCAAACAGAGTAAAGTCTATAAATATGCCTGCAATGAATCCCACTAGTCTATAAGTATGCCTGCCGTGAATCCCACTAGTCTATATATATGCCTGCAATGAATCCCACAAGTCTATAAATATGCCTGTAATGAATCCCACTAGTCTATAAGTATGCCTGCCGTGAATCCCACTAGTCTATACATATGCCTGCAATGAATCCCACTAGTCTATAAGTATGCCTGCCGTGAATCCCACTAGTCTATAAGTATGCCTGCAATGAATTCCACTAGTCTATAAGTATGCCTGCAATGAATTCCACTAGTCTATAAATATGCCTGCAATGAATCCCACTAGTCTATATATATGCCTGCAATGAATCCCACTAGTCTATAAGTATGCCTGCAATGAAACAATTTCTTACAAATTCCCCCAATAAAAACTTGCTTTTTGTGATTTGGCCAATTCAAAAATGTAATGACATAATTTTTTTAAACACTAATGTGTTTACGGTAGCAGGTCACACCTTCTATTTTTTTATGACCAGAGGTATGTTGACTAACAATTTATTGCCACTTGGTGGGGCACTGCAACAGCCCATGATGACAATCGATATGAATTGCTTTAGGAAATATCTAAGATTTTGCATCAAATTTATCTTTTGTAAAAAAAATGATGTTACCCCAGGAGAATTTATTGGAAATACAGTAAGATAAAGTGTGACCTCTTTTTATATCATGGTTCCTTTAACATATGCTTGCACTGAATCCTTTAAGTCTCCCTTCACTAAGCCTTTCAAGTCTGTGTGTATGTCTACATCACCTCTTACCTCACATGTGATTCCTGCTGCCTTGTAGAGTTGACTTCTGGGATACGTGATAAGATGGGTATTTTGCAGGCCACCATAGCAACAAGGACTGCAGACAAATGCTGCCTTGTGAAGTTGACATTTGGCCAGGACTAAATCAGTAGCTACACCACATGCATGAAGGGAAACCTAGAAATGGGAAGGTGGGTGGAATGACTCGGAAACTATGGCAATTATCATGCAACAATGTCTGTATGTGGCAAGGCTGTGCAAAGTTACCTAGCCACCTAGGCCAAATTTGAAACTTCCTTTAAATTGTAATTAAAGCACGACAATTGAACAAAATAAAGCGAAGTGTGTATCTCATTCATTACTCCTGATTCCAGAAAAATATGGCACAAATTGTAATAAAATATACAAAACAAGGCAAACTCGTATTTATGTGCTGCGTAAAATATGTCTCCGCCAAATTCGGATCGCTAAAGAAGGAGTGACAACTTAAACTACAATTAAGACCACCCCCTTAATTAAGCTCCAGGACTAATAGGGGTAACATTTTTATCAAGAAATTCCAGGGTAACATGTTAGGGGGAGGGGGAGGGAGCAGCTTTGACTGGGAAAGAAAAGCTTCCAAAATCATGCTTAAATCAGCCCTTTGTGGCCTGCCACCATTAAAATTTTACACCAACCGGAGATCTGCTTCAAAACCACCTCAAACCAGGGAAAAATGCTAAAAAACTAGGAATTTGTCCCTCTGACAAGTAACCCTTGTTAACTACGCCTCTGATATGGGCCAGGGGCGTCGTGGGATGTACACACATTTTGGATCAGTGGTCATTGGTGGTCCACTTAGGTCATTTTGCCAGATTATATTCATTTCTATGGATTTTTTTTTTTCTCCTACAAATAAAGAGGTCCTTTATGCGCAATAAATTATATTATTACACAGAAGTTGGATCAGTGGTCATCTGGTAGTCATTTGGGTCATTTTGGCCCAAATTCAAGTAAAACCACATTCCCCTACCTATGGAAGCGAATATGAATTTTTGAAACTCTCTTCATTAAGTTTTATGATGTCATGCAAATGTCAAAGGAGTAAGAAAGCGTTTGTAAATCATTTGGGTTAATTTTCAAAATTTATTCTTAGAATCACGTACACCAATTGTAAACTGCTGTGAAGTAGTCAATGTTACTTTGATAAAGAGTAACATTTTCGAAGCCGATTCTTACTCGAGTGGCGGCTCTTCTCAGAGATTCCTCATTATTGCTATCATAGCGATGGGACATGCGGTCAAAGGTTAGGATAACACAATGCCTACATGACCCTGAAATGAAAGTGTGCAAATTTTATTGACTAAAATGAAAAGAGTCTAGTATATCGGCATAATGGAGCAACATACAGTCGGTTGTTAAACTATGTGTGTTTATATATTTTAAATTCCCTGCCATTATGGAAACTATTGTCCTAAAAAATCAGCCAATTATTAGAAATATTTTGATATTGAAGTACAGTAGTACTGTGGTGGCATCCATGTTGGGCCATAGCCTGGGGCTGTATGACCAAATCACCATAAGTACATTCATGCCCTCTCTGCACTGTGCGTTGTGTTACCGTGATATATTGATCACTTTCTGCTGCACTCCTGCAAACCAGTTAAATTATTTTCACTGTACTGCGGTCTAGCATGATGCAGTAGTTGGGTAGAGACTGCAGTTCAGCCAATGCAGAATCATGCCAATGCAGATTCTATCACCAAGGTTGTGCGGTTATTCTATTTGATACATGTATTACTTACGAATGATCCAACTATTGCATTTTTGTGCTCAAAAAGCCTTGTTGAGACACCCCTATTGCCACATTAAAAATTGTGGTGCGCCCCCTGCCTAAAATTAGCAGTCCCATGATAGCATCGGTACGCCCATCCATGACATCACTGGCCACAAAATCCTTTGCTCATTTTTTGTACCTTCCCAAGGCTCCACTTGAGGGAAGGGCCTGGATGAGGGTAACTAGTTGGATCATTCGTAAGTATACTGTATAAAATAGAATAACCTACAACCTTGGTGAGTATATCCTATTATCCATTATTATACATTACGAAATGAACCAACTAGTGCATGACTGTCACACTGGTCACTAGGTGGAGGAAGTGGAGCCGGTATAGTCTCAGTTGTTGAGGGGTTTCTCGCAATGTGAATGTTTTAATGGAAGCTGAAATAATTTTGCCCTAATGTACTGCCATATATAAATAAAACATAACAACATGTTTACATCAGCACATCTATACCAAAGCACTTCTTGTAGTTATAATTAAAACCGGCACTCCCAAGTATGAGCATGTTGATAAGGTTGCATGGCATCCCTCCTCTTGCTCTGACGCTGCTGACAGGATGGTTTGGCCCATTTGGTTCCTTTGTAAGGCCGTCTTTATATAAAAGTCGGAAACGTTGTAGGCGTCTTCCATCCTGCTGCTTCCATCATATCCGATGTGTGTTCACTCCTAAGTGAAAAGCCCTTGATGTTGCCTGACTTCTAATTTCTTGAGCAGAATGCGGGTTAAAGGCGATGTTGCTGTCCAGTGACGAGGCTTTCACTATCAGCATCAGAGATGAGGGAAGTAACCCAGAGTGAAAAAGTGTGCTTTGTTGCAGGTTTGTAAGGTTGGGTTTATTTGTAGTGATGAAGAGGTGGTCAAGATATTGAAGAATCCAAGATGCCTTAAGAAGGCGAGTAAGGTGGTGGGTAATAATGTTGGAGAGCTCGGAACTGGACACCAACGTTTATCTTCAGGATCACAGTAACTCGGGAAGCGCTGGAAGAATATAGGCCGAGGTGCATAATTGAGTGTCTGTGATTTGGCCATGAAACCAGCATGGGAAGTAGAGTGACATTGTGAGAATTTGAGAATCTCAATATTATTGTCTGTAGACAATGCATGGATTTTGAACATCTTCTGGTAGATGCAGCCATCAGTAGAAATGCTGTCTACTGTTAAATTGCAGAAGAGTGCTTTATTAACGGTTAAAACGGCTCACTGGGAGTACTGAAGGACCATGGAGACTACCACAAGGGAGTGAGCTTTCTAACAGTAGGACGTTTATAAAGCATTCCCTATGAGATCCAAGAGACTCTTATCTTCTCTACTAGGTCCTGGAGTATCATGTATAGTAAGAGATGGCAGACAGTAGTTCTACTATGGGAAGTTGGAGGTTTTCTTGAACGAGATATGTCAGGAAGTTAGCCACGTCTCTACAGAGGCAGAATGCGGATTAACCTTGTGTTCTTGGCACGGACGTGAAGCTCGAATCTACTATAGTAAATAATGTGAGGTTGCTTCCTTATTGCTCCCGCCGCCAGGGTGGCAGCTATTCTGAAAACCTTTGAGGTTTGAAGGCGAACTTGAGAGACGGACACAGCCAAGTGTAGAGATTTAGCCTTTGGAGGGGCATCTTTTGTTTATTCCGTCCACCAACAGATTTTTACTTAAGGTGGCTGTGAAGTAAGGAATTCAAAGAACTGTTTTGTGCGATCTTCTTAATGTTGTTACCAACATATAAAACAGTATACATATTTGAGAAGGAATAATGACCTCAAGGCATCAAATATGATAATATTTGTCCCCAAAATACGTATTTGTTGAGAAAATCATAAACAAATTGGATGATTTTCACTCTTTTTTTGGGAGTGAAATTTTAAAAAAAATAAGAAATGTTATAAAAAATGTGCCTTGTTCGTTTTGTATTCCAGAGTCATAGTTCATAGCGGTTGGTATTTCCCTTTTTCAAATTTGCACTATTATAATTATTTGCCACAAAAAGCCAAAAACGCGTGTTCCAATTGACCAACGCCAAGATTGTTCAAAGGTTGACATAAATCACGATTTTTAACCAAAAATGAAAAAACTAAAAAAATAACGACCCTAAGAATTTGATATGATCTATTACGATGCGTTTCATTCTTACCTGTTGCTGATATGGATTTCGGAGTAAACTGGGAACCGAAAATCACGAGTTATCGCCGAAAGTGAACAAGAGAAAATTAGCCATTTTGTCCAAATATTGCCATTTGCGCTACAAAATATAGCTTATCA
>JAMKCH010084709.1:0-45565 GCA_023653785.1 Ophioderma brevispina | reverse complement strand
AGAAGTGGGATCCCAGATTGTACGTACCTTTGTAATCAGCAGAGCCGGAAATGCTACATTTATGCCGTCCATGATGAAATCTAGCCACCTCAGAAAATACTTCCAACTTGAATTGCCTGAACCGATAAAACAACGAATGGATGAGCGCAGACACGTACAGGGCGCTATTTCCGCTATTTCATATTGACCATAAGCCGTTTCACAGCCGTTGAATTATTATAGGAGATCTCCGATATTATGATTTTAATTACAAAATTCTTCGTTTTGTGACACAGACATTTTTCGAGCTTACCCATTCCCAGGTATAGTTTACTAGCCAGTTTTTACCAATGCAACCGTGTAAAATCTCAATTTTTTTTGAAAAAAGGGGGGTGCTCTTCAAAAAAATGTGCTATTATTGCTTCTACCAATACGGTTTGGAAATAAAGCTCTTCATATACAACATGCCATACACCGAGGCAGCCACACATATGCACATTCATAAATGCATACATAAATAATGATTACATGTTCTCTTCCTAAACATGTTCATGTGAGACAAAAAACAAATGAAAAGGAATGACCTTTTCAAACCCTTAAATTAATGAACTGTCATTTATGGAATTCTTTTGAATCAATATTTATTTTGATCTAGTCATTCGCTTTTTTTTTTTGCTCCTCCTCAACAGCCCAAATAAATCCTCACACATGCATATTATTGGCTTTGGGTCATTCCATGCCAATTCAACCAATCGAGTACACCATCACGTCTCATGGACTTTTTCTTCCTCTTTTTTGAATATTATGAGAAAACTGAAATCCTGAAAATTTTTAGCTCTGTACCTCTTTTCGTTTTCACTCTATAGCAATTTTTCAATTGAGGGGTTCAATTCCTTTTTTACTTACCTACTTTACTTTATGGCCCTCTGACTATTTAATTCACACCATTCATGTTTTTTGAGGTGACCCCCCTCACATTTAAAATTGCTTGTAGCGTGAAAATGAAAGGAGGTACAAACAGACTCAACTTTTCAAGAATTTTAGTTTCTCATGAATATCTTTCATACACCAAAAAAAGAAAGAAATCCATTAGGTTTATGTTGTACTCGATTTGTTGAATTGGCCTGGAATGACCCGCTGTGGATGTGATGTGAATCCGGCCACCCCCGCGTAGCGGGGACAAACCCAGATTTAAAACTTTGGTTTTATTACTTTCACTATGAATCTGGCAAAGTAGAAAGCTTCCTCTTATGGACACTGATTTATATATTTAGCACTTACATATAGCCTTTAGACTCACAAAATATCATCCGATCAGCCATTGCCTGGAATCCATTTCCTCATAGTGTAGGCCTACCCTTGATGGAAACGACAGACCCTTACTATGGAGCTTGTTACTTTCTATTTTGATCCAGCAAAAGCAAATGGAACAAATATAACATATTCAAATAATATGTTTGCCTGAATAAGGTATGTTAAGGGTCCAGTGAAACGGATGGACAATTTGATAGTTTTGTTGACTGAGAAATGCTCCTGACACGCCAAGTGTCGAAATGTTTGGAAATCTATGTATGTAACTAATGAGAAGAGAGTTATAAAAATATTATGTCTGGCTTTGTGTGTCAAAGTTGAATGCTGATAGATAAGTGCAGATTGGGCCACAAACATTTCAATGAGACTGAACTCAGAAGAGTTGACCAGGTAATGACTGAGAGTTTCAGGGGTGTGTGTGGTACGATCTCACCCCCCCCCCCCCCCCCCGCGGGAAAGGTCCACTCTTAGCTGAATTTTTGATAAAAAGGTCAAATGTAGAGAAACTTTGACATTAAGTCCCAGTTTTTTAGTGATGAGATGTTTCAAAGTAAAAAAGGAGCATTTTAGTAGGGGGTTAGGTCCACTTTTGCCAAAAAAGAATTCCACACAAGGGTAAAAGATCCGCTTTTTGCTGAATTATTTGATATAAAGGTCCAAAATGTAGAGAAATTTTTACCAAAAAATCCAGTTTATCGGTGATGAGATATCAAAAGTTAAAAAAGGACTCACTTTTTATGTCCCTTCACCTCCCCCAAATAAATCCTGCGTACGCCCTGAGCTTCCTTATGTTTTGAGCTATTTTGTATGTCTTTTTATGTGGGATTGTTTTCATATCATTCATTTAATTTCAAGTAACTTATCAAAATTTACAAATAAAGACGGTCCAGTTGAGAAAGCTAATAAAGTCCCTGATATCCGACTACCCCTAAGCACAATTAATTAACCTACAAAAGCACATTAAAGTTGGCACGAGAGATTTGAGGCACCCAATATTGTGTCATAATAGTAATTTCATATAGATAAGACACTTAATGATTTCTTACCTGTTTTTGGCTACAGAAATGTCCTTAAAGAGAGAAAAATATGTGATTTTTGATTGCTTATATTTCAATGTAAAACATGGCTGAATTTCGTTAATTTGCTCCTATACGAATAGAAATCTCAAAATTTTGTAACCAAAGCAACGTTTCTCAACTTAACCCTTTGAGATGGGGATATTATTGATTAAAAGCTTATCACATCATGGTAAAATCAGTACTTCGATTTTTTCGGGACACTGATTTTGTGAATCTCTCGTTGCACCTTTAAAATGGATGCAGACAAACAGGACATGACCACCAGTTACATGCCCTCAATTTCATAATTAAAGTAGGTGTTTCTTCAGTGTATTCCATAAATTTTGATGATGGTGCTTGCTTTTTACGTTCCTAGAAAAATTCCATAAGATGAACTATAGTTCTTGCCCGTATTTTAGAGAATTACAGTCGGTAACAGGGTCACACACTTTCACTATAACACAACACATACACACATTGGAGATCAAATGAATGATATAAGGTTTCAAATGGAACATAGAGGAAATCAGCGAAATTGATCGACCCTCCAATGCCCAAATGTGTGACAAAATCACTTTGATTACAAAACCCAAAAAGATAAGGTGAGCAACAAGAGATGTCAAGTCGTCCATATTTTCTGATGATATGTAGTGATTTCATGTAGATAGACATGCAATAGAATTCCCTAACGTTTACTTGGCTACAGAAATAACTTAAAATGAAAACAAAAGGTGATTTGCATAGCTTATATTCAATAGTAGAAAAACCATAGGCCGAATTTGTTATTTGCTCTTATTGAATTTAGAGATTTCACAATTTTGGTACCAAGAAACTGTTCTAGCTTAATCCTTAGGATGGGGATATGTTGATAGAAAGGTTTACACTATCTGCTTTGTGCAAAAAAATCAGGAATTGTCCAAATTTTTATGCGAAGACCGTATTTAAAACTCTCGGTGCCCATCCTTTAAGGACAAGCACCGAAGCAACCCCAGAAGGAATTTTTCTAGGACTGTGACAAGGTGGGAATCAAAACCCCAAACCTTCCAAAGGTTCAGAGGTTCGTGGTGCTGCAATTACAGAAGAAGGATCTACAAAAAAACTGTAAATATGGCAGTGACGTAGAGTGCATCATTTCCTGGGCATTTTAGGCTTTGTATCTGCCATTGATCATGTTGACTCCAGAAGATGGTCACAAATTCTTCGAAATCAAACCTCGGTTCCCTAAGCTGAAATTCACAGAGCTTTCAAAACAGAGGCATTCAATTGACATAGAACAAACGTCTATCATTGGATTGCCAGCACACAGCTGGAAATGCCCTACTAAAAATTAAGCTAATTTATGCACCATTCACATTACCTACCACCTTCCCAAAAAGTGTCTAACAGAGGGTGCTATTTCCATAGGCAGTGGTCACCCAGCACTGGAACAGAGGCAAAAAGACGACTTTATGTGGTATGAACTTTTACAAAAGTTTTAGATGAGAAAATGAGCCTCAGATATTACATGGCAATAAACAAACATGGTGCATGATGCAAACGTTGCCAGTCACCACTTTTAAGGTTGCTTTTCCGATTGATTTGGGACCAGCCGATTTACCCGGAAGTAGTATCAAAGTTGAACAGTTTTTTTTTCGGGTCCTAAGCTAGTGGCATACTGAGGCAATCAAGCCATGGGAGTAAAATTCCCAATTTGTCCATGTGAAATGCTACCAAATTCTTGCTATGTATGGTGAAACTCTATGTTTTTTTTTTAACTCTTGCAAACATTTACTGAAGTAACCTCCAAGGTAACCAGTGTAGTAGCGCCACCAAAGTTTCGAGCACACATTGGGAGATATGCACAACCTCCATTTTGTTTCCAGTGAATGATTACACCATACTGGAGGTATTTGTAACTACTTGCAGCTAGATTAAAGTTCTGTGCATGAGAAATTGGCTCTGTATAATAACTTTTACAATGCAAGTGTTCCAGTTTTTTAGACCATATTTTCAGTTTAACCAGGGTTACACTAAGGGCACAAATGAGAGGAGGGCAGGGCCTCAACATGCGAAACTTTTTGCACTCAGTTTTTTATCTTGTCCACTTTCAGGGGTTTGTTGGTGGAATTTCGGTATATGTTACCCGTTGTACACCATATATGATTAGGAGCATAATTGGCTGGAATGTGTTTATCCGTAAATTCAGCTGTTTATAGTAGCGAGGCATAGATACGTATAGTGAAGCTCATATACGGTAAGCCTGGGGATGACCTGTGGGGGTCATGGTCCGCGCTAAGCATTGTGATCACTTAAGCAAAATTTGATCATGTGAATTTCGGTTTATGGACATACATCTTTATACTCCCTCATACCCGGACTCATGCCACTCAGGACCGGAGGAGGGTAAAAGGAAATGTGGTCTGCCCGGAGGGCCATTAGTCCGGGCTGGCTCCATAGACGACAATAGAATAAAGCATGAAACTAATGTTGCGTGAAGGTGTCACTGAATCGAGGCCTATCATTTCTCACCGTTGTAGGTGTTGGAATAGTGAAAACAGTGAGGACCATACATCCTGCGCACACAGGTCTTTCATGATAGCAACTGTATATAATAAATCTTGCAAATTTTCATTGTGTCCTCCTCACTTGCCGGCGTTGCCTCCTAGGATTTGCCTTATCTGCGACACATGCTCCTCGCAACTTCCGGTTGTGTATACGTTAATTCAAAAATGCGGGTATGTTATAGTCCTTGATAAACGGAATATGTTACTCCAAGATCCATCGATTCGATGGCAGTATTTTTTGATCCGCATAATGCTTATACGATTTCGACTTATACCGTATATATTGTGTTTATTGCTGGCCGAATCGGTGTTAATTTAAACTTATACGTTAATATACGGATAATTTTCCCCCCTATAAACATGCTGTTATGTACCAGTCCCCCCTCATGAATGATAACAACCACTATTACCGACCAGTCACCTTGCAAGTTGTATATAACACTTGAGAATTGCGATATTTCAAACCGATATTTGCTATCATGACAATGTCATTTCAACAATGCCCTCATTACATACACAATGGATTGCATCCCCATATACTACATCATCAGGACAGATGCATCAGTTTGATGAAAGTGTCAACTTGTCAAGCCGCATTTTTCCGAGATTCCCTCAAACACACCTTGCCGATTAGCAAATGTCTGGGTGATAAGAATCAAGCTATTGCCATGTATTTGACCAACATTTCGCATCATTTAAGTGAGACGTCATGAGAGCCTAATACTCTTGATCATTATTACATCCTCTCAAGGTTCCATTTTGATATCCCAAAAATTTTCTCTATTTGAATCAGGTACAGGATATCGCTTCCATATTGGAGGTATATACGAAAACCATATCACTTGGCAAAACTTGAGGTTTTCCTATCTACCCTGTATATGAAATCAGTGTGTGATTGCATGACGGCTGGAAGTGCAATAGCTGCCATGTGATACATCTCTGAAACTGCCGTCTGGGGTATTTAGGATAACTCACTTTTATCCTTCCTTGAGACATGGTTTTTTGAAATGGTTTCTTCATGGTGACATGCATTAGAAGAAGCATTTTAAAGAGCACAAGCTTACTAAAGATTGGCATAATAGTATGTTTGATGGGAAGTTCTGACAAATGGGCAGCTATTGCGTACCCCTTGCTGCACTCACACGCATGATAATGTAGCCATATCGTTGTGTCTATAGGATGGGGCAGGTTTTTCCTGAATCTGACTTTAATGAATGAAAACGTGAAATGGGTTCTAATAAATATGCAAGATTCAAATTAAAACTTCTTTAAAGTGGGAAAAAACTGGGAGGGGGAAAACGTCATTATATTCTATTCTGAGACTTCCAAAGGAATGCGGCTGGTGGCAAGGTTTTCTGAAATTAAAAGTTTTCCATAGATGATGAAAACAATGGTTTGCCCAAAATTGAATCCCAGCTTGGGTATAGCCTATATATAAAAAAGACATGTTTATAACCGATTGTATTCCGCTACTTGTTAGGAAGCCGACACTTGCATACACTCCCACCAAGTTTTTGGTAGGCTGATGCCAACACTGTGACGATAACAAGTAAGGTTTTAGATTGAGTCTCTGTCAAGAAGATCTTTTATGGCTGAATAGGCCAGGTCAAGGATTAGATAATTTTTTCAGGAATATTGTGTAATTTTAGCATCACAATATTTAATTGAGAATATCAGTGGGTATATTGCAAGAGTCCCAGGGTCAGTCTGATCTGTTTGATAACAGTTGACTTAAAACTGTGGGATCCTCACTTATTTTTTCTTATCAAGTGTTTTGTCTCGATCACCAGAACACGTTCAAGAAGAGACCATGTGATCCCTCTTTAGAGAATAAGGTTAGATTTTTGGGAACCGGTAACTCTCTTTACGACGCATTGAACCCAAGGCGATACCATTATTTAAGTGGAAGAACGAGGGCCGAGGCCGAGTTTTCCACGCAAAAATAATGGTGTCGCCCGGTCATTCTTCGTCAAAGAGAGTACCGTCCCAAGTAATATAACCTTTATTCTCATCCTTAAACAGCAATTATCAATTAAGGTCCCTTTAACCCCATTTCGCGATACTTTTACGCCAAGTACAGCTTAAATACCCAAGAAAGGACCGCCATCACCCAGTGAAAACCATCGAACAACCCGCTGAACGCAACCGATCTAACGCAAAGAGACGCACCGTTGGCAGGCGCACGCGCGAACGTAGCAAACGCGGTATGACGCGAGCGCTTCAACCTAAATTATAACTTCAATACCCAGCGCGTACTAACCTGGCTTCAATTAAACGAATTGAACCCGGGCTCAGCCAATCAAATTGCATATATCTCACCTGCTGTTTTTAAGACTTCTGATACATGTGCATTGTGTGTTATTTTGCTTCTTCCTTAATTTTGTTTGCTCATTTTGAACATAACCAAATTTGTTCAGAGAACCACCAGACCCCAAACTTCATCAGATGAGTTGGACAGTTTGTTCGCAGGGTCCACCCTAGGGCTCATTTTCTAACAATCTATCACATGCAGTTGATGTTAAGCAGTAGGGAGAGTGAGAGCCCTGCTCATAACCCTCCAACCCTTCCCCATTTCCCCCATGTATTGACATGTTTTACAGATGTCTATGGAAAAAAGGCCAAAATTTGCCCCCTCAAAAATACCTCGGCACCCATCTCGGTCTGCCCCACCCCCCATTTGCAAGGTCTGGTTATGCCACTGTCATGTGCTGCTACTTCTACTGGTTAGATTGCATCATTGATGTAACTCAAAATTGGAAAACCTGATGGTTACCTCTTTCTTTCCTTTCTCTATTCACATTTGTGGGGTCAATGGTCAAACCAAGTCAAAACATGGCTAGTCTTCACAATCCACATGATAAAGTCATTACTGAACTTACTTACCACCGAGTTTGTCTCACCCAAAGCTTAAATGTCTCATGGTTACAGGGTTGAATGTTCTTTTCTTGAAACGTTCCCCAAGTAGTAGGCAAGACATTGGTTTACAAGCCTCCTTGGTTAGACTAAGGTTCTTTATTCCTGCAAAGTTTCATAATTTTCAGAATAATTTTGAGTCTTCTGAAGAAATCAGAATGGAAGATACATATAGTTGGTCAGATATAAGAGACCATTGTCATTCTGCACTGTAAAGTCTGAGATCTGGAAAAACACACTTTGAAGATTGGTGTGACCAAAATGATTTTATGTCTTAATCTAAGAGTTGCTTTCACTCAAACAAATATAAAGAAGTAATTATCAAGATGACTTCAGTAACCGGGAGGTGTGGAGTCGTCCCCATCAGCATGGATCTCAAAATACTTAGCTAGTTACAGAGGAAGTTTTCCTCCCAGATATTATACCATTCCAAGATTAGCCACGTTCTGGCTATTGCTTATTTTGTCATAAAATAATTACCACTTCATCCTGCTTTCTTAGTATAAAATCGTAAAACTTTCATTGTGTGGATAATAATAAATATTTGGTTAATATATGTCAAACTTAAGATTAATTAGACCCTGCAATTCTGCCAACATCCTCCTCAAGTATCAAGGGACCTACGCTCTACAATCACAGGAAGTGGGGACATCCTCCTCTTACTGATTGGTCCATAAGTCCTCACTCATCTGCTCTCCTGCACTACTCCCAACGTTTCTGATTGGTCTAATTAAATGATTACCCTCATCAGAAACTACTCTCATTGTCACATCTTATATTCTATGTAAGTTTTAGTATTGCTACCTGTTAAATATGCTGCATTGTACCGTCAGAGGGCAGAATTGTATTGGCACAAAACAGAATGTATCGTCACTCTAACTTTCATCACATTAATTACCTCCTTGGGGTCGATCCCATCGTACCTCTCGACTTCAACTTTGTCTGTTTTCTACCAGTTAATGCCTATTGTATTGCAATGACCGGTGGGTCATAAGTGGTGGAGAATCCGCAATTTGAGCCATAATTGGCGGAGTATCCGAATTGATTAGAACTTGAAGATTAACTTTGCTGATGATGATCCTAACTCTCTGTAGCATGACTCCATAGAAGAGTGGAACTACAAGTCAGGCCGGGTTTGACATCCCGCTACCGATATGGCAGCTATAAGTCGGTACTGTCGTTAGCAACGGCGAGCAACAGCGCCGGTTAATTACCTGTATGGTGGAAAATCGTAATCGCTCCTATCCTTGGGAATTTAAAAGTCACCAAAAGTCATCATCTACCCACCATTATGAACTTGAGCACCTGTTTATGCAATTCTACAAGACAAGAACTTTCAAATTATGGATCTGAACGAGTCTGTCGTCGAACTCCATCGGCATGCAGACGTGTACACTTGAAACGAGCAAGACGGAGAATAGAACCTCTGAATTTCAAGATGACCCAAAAGACAACAACTTCAATCAGATTCAAGTTTGTAACGGCTACAGTAAGTTTCCATCACATTAAACTTTCCAAAGAAGTAAGTTCCAGTAACAGAGTCATCCATTATGCAGATATTATGAACTGAAACTTTGCCATTTTGTCTTATAAATTTTGATTGTGTTGATGTAAGGTAAAATTTTGTCTGTTTCGATTTAATACATTTTATTATGTGTAAAGGCAAGGCATCGTTATACAGAAGAACCATGATTCTATAATAGCATCATGTGTAAAGACTAGCATAATTTATAATCAACTTTTAGTTTCATGTCAAGTATATTTGTGAATCAGCTTCTTTCATGTCATATTTATGTATTAATTAGGCTTTAGATATTGAAACTTGAAAATTAAAGAGTTCAACAGATAGTCCTTGTGCATTCGACATGAATCTGGACCTATTTTGATCCTCAATATAGGCCCCATTAACTGAAGGCGACACAGGTAAAATGAATGGATCGGGAAGTCCACAGTTCCCGCAATTGAGCCATAAACTAAAAGGCCGTACGGCAAATAGTCGCAACAGTGACAAGAGACGTCACACGGTCTGGAATTCGTTTTCGAGATATATAGAAATGCATTTGTCACTCACCAATCCTTCTCTCCCCCGATAGAGACAAGAATGTTATGTCGAAAGATTGAACAGCATACATATGAAATGTAGTATTTAACAGATGAGAAAATTATTATTTGTTTGCTGAATCCAAGGACCAATACTGAACTAGGCTAGTCCAAAGTTTCATCACAATTACACTAAGTTAAAAGTATTGTAGTTTAGCCTATAATCAAAGCTTCTCACATTTCTTCCTAAGAAATTGTGTACTGATATGAGTATAACCATTGTTAATACAATTTTATGGCCCATCCTTGAAACCTAGTAGTACCCCTTGGGTTAATGATATTCTCAATATAGTCAATGCAGAATGAGATCCCTCACACAGAAAGGACAGATGCCATTTCAAAGTTCATAGAGCATTTATGTGTCACGGGCTCAGACGACCAAAAAAAAAATTCAGAAATAATTGATCGACCGTACTACATTGTGTTGCCATGACATTTTCCTTACAATAAACTGAGAAAGTGCGTGACAATTCTCTAGTGAAGTCGCTCATTCACGCAAACAGAGTTAGGCCCCTATTTTGAATCCCTCAGATAGCGACACTCTTCCAGAATGAAATAGAAACTGAGGATGAAATGGAACTGGATGCGGACCAGTTCCCTGGCGAAAATGCCAAAACTGACCAGGCCATCGATGGCCAGCTGACGCAAATGACAAAATGACAAGTGACCAGAGACAACCTGAGCGGGTACAAGAACAACAAAATCTAAGACGATACTGAAAGACCAGGTGCTCCCACTGTATTGGGGCAACCTAGTAATGAGAAAGCAACCACTTATGTATTAGCACAGAGCCAATCCTCACCAGGTAGGCTTGGATGTAGTTGATAAAATGAATCGATGTTGTAAATATCACGGAAAACGCTATTATAAAGTTGAAATGGCAAGGATTGTCAAAGCGTACTTGGGAACTGGGAATCAACAGATCCCCAAAGTGTCATTCATAACTTCCAAATTACAAGACCCGGACAGGGCTTCAAAAAGAAAAGCCAAGAAAAAGAAGTAGAACTATTATAATAAGTACAACATTTCTTTTGTTTACCTTAACTGGTCGACACGGCAATTGGGTGTAATTGGGAACGCCACTGAAAAAAACCTGCTTCTAAAAACTTATGATGGGTATGGCAGAATTTGTTAAGTGGAAACCTGATCAATCTTTGTTAATTTTTATGCCAAGTTTTATATGTAAATATAACTGACAACCCTGTAATTATTCTTATACTTATATAGGCCATATTGTTTTACTTATGCATGCTTGCGCAACCTCAATTAAATATTCATGTACCACCCTGTGTTCTCTAGATATATTCCTTTTATAATTCCTTTAATGTATTCTTAAGAAGTAGTTGAACCCACCCATTTCCAATGACATAGTTTTGTGTATGTTTGCACTCCCAAAAGTAATATCTGTATGGACTTACCACATGAACTTTATGCAGTGTAACTACATCGTGGACTCTTACCATAACCTGACCTTAAGGTCACCTGGTTGCTTAGCAACATTTTAATATTGCTCATTTAAATAACCTCTATACCTATACACCCTTTATGATAACTTTATATATATTTAATCTTATACTATTTAGCAAAATCGGAGCTTTTGTTTTATAAAGGAGGGGGTAATTGTGACCAAAATGATTTTAGTATATAAGAAGAGTTGCTTTCCACTCAAACAAATATAAAAGACGTAATTATCAAGATGACTTCAAGTAACCGGGAGGATGTGAAGTCGTCCCCCAGCAGGTATCTCAAATACTTGCTAGTTACCGAGATTTCCAGATTATAACATTCCAATATTACCACCACGTTTCTGGCTATTAGCCTTATTTTGTTTTGTCATAAAATAATGACCAACTTCATCCTGCTTTCTAGTATAAAATCGTAAAACTTTCAATGTGTGGATAAAGATATCTGGTTAAATATGTCAAACTTGAAGATTAATTAGACCATGCAAATTCTTCCAACATCCTCTCAAGTTATCAAGGGACACGCTACATCACAGAAGTGTGGGGACATCCCCTTTACTGATTGTCAATAAGTCCTACACTCTCTGCAACTACTCCCAACTTTTCTTGAAATTGGTCTTTAATGATTACCTCATCAATTACTACCCTCAATTGGTCACATCTTATATTCTATGTAATTTCTTAGTATTGCTACCTGTAAATATGCTGCATTGTAGCAGTACGAGAGCAGAATTGTATTGGCACAAAACAGAATTGTATCGTCACGCTAACTTTCAATGTCACATTAAGTGTACCTCTTGGGTCGTTTTTCCCCCCATCGTATCCTCTCGCTTCACTTTGTCTGTTTCCTACCATTCATATCTACTATATTACCAGACCGTGGGGTCATAATTGCTTAAGACATCATTCACAGCTTTGACTTTACTTGGTGACAGAATGGTGGGAAACTTAAAGGGAAAGATATCCTACTTAAAATATAAACATTTTTTAGGGTGCAATTTTGTGCTAGAACTGATCTGAAATAAAATGCATAATTATTAACTTTAAAATTTTTCCCATAAGCACTGTACTGTCCAGGCCTAGTTTCTGCCGCGAATCCCTCAATTTGAGCAAAATCGGCGCAAAAAAATAAGTCCTTCAAAACCGGGAACTCTAATGCTAAATAAATATAAACTTGCTCCTATAGGGAGGTCTTGGCTATAGCAAGTTTGTATTTGTTTGGCCCTGAGAGTCCCAGTTTTTGAAGACTTATTTTTTGGCGAAGGCCTTATTTTTTCACACACACACACCCTCCGAAATGTTAGGGTAGGGGTAACATATTACTACTTATTTTGTTTCGTACATTCAGTAGTCACGTTTTATATCACTATTTAGCTATTGAAAAACTGAAACAAAGACACAAGACGCATCACCATAGCTCATACCATTGAGGATTTATGGCTTTTTCATCACAAAATTGGTGAAAATTGCATTTTTTGTCCAATCAATGGTCACCCTGACCGCCGACTTTCTGACCCTGTTACAAAAATAAGAATAGATGATCTCCCTTTTAATGATTTGAATATGACAAATGTACCCCTGTCACATGATTAGCAATAAAGAATTAGTCCACTACTAGTTAGTTTTCTGTTCATACACTCACAGGAATTAGCAGTCAAAATTTTTGTCACCCAACCCGAAAACTGCCCATTTTTGCTACAATTGACAAAAAACGAATTTTTCTCCAAAATCAGTGAAAAATATGGGGTTTTAGTGCCAAATCTTAAAATATATGACATTTTAAACCCGTAGAAACAATTGAAGTACATGAAGAATTTTTTGACTGTTTTTCACACCCCTAAATAGTTTTTTCACACGCCCGTGTCCGCTAAACGTCAGTCAAAGCTTGAATGCTGTCTTACAGGGATTACCAGGCGATAATGCGAGAGAATCAAAAAATTTGAAAATGCATTATTTTTACTTATCAATCAGGGATAATGTGTACATTCCATGTAACTGCTTTAATATGGTAGAAAAAACCAACCAAATAGTAAACAAAACGAAGTATTTTGAGGATTTTGTCAATACCGTCTCCCGCAATAGACATACAGCGACGGCGTCTCAAATCTGCACTAAACAGCTGATTAATTGGGTGGTTTACCTGTAACCGAATGAACAAAAATCAATAATGTTTGTGTTTGAGGTCAAACTGTAATTGATCATGGTGCACAATATCAATGCGTGAAACATCTGTGATAATTCAGTCACCGGGAAAGGCTTTTTTTTGATCTCAAGTCTGAATTTAGTACGGCACTTATGAAATTAAAAGAATCAGATAAAATTACTGCCTAGTCTTTAATGCACGATTTCAAAGCCAACCAACTTGCAGGTTATGTTCGCATTCCATGCCGTACCAAAAATTATAAAATATGAATTTTGTGATTTTGTTTTCGTGTTTGCGATCATCAAATCGCTGCTAATCCTTTTAAAGGTGCTTGTTCTGATTGTCCTTTGGGATCCCCTCTGACTTACCCAGAGTGGTATAATCAGATAAAAGGCCATATTTTTTGTAGGCTGCCAGCATAGCTGGCAGGACCCCTTTGCATTCTGTTGTAATGCATGTGTGTTTTGGTGTGTATCTAGTAAATGTTAAGTTTTTTATATGCAGTGGCCCACAGCTTATATTCGTTGAATATAGTGAGCGCGAAAGCCGAGGACCGCGAAATTCTGGTTATCTGGCATCCTTTTAATTTCAATACTGGTCAAGATAGATACAAAAAATTTTGTTTACGTTATAACCAATATTAGCACCGTAATGAATAAGGTGTTGCAATATGCATTATACCATTACACCACAAGTAATACACACCAATTTCCATGGGAGTACCTTTGAATACCTGTTAATTACCCGGGTACCCACCCCGCATGGTACCACATCGCCGCCGCAAAAGTGGGGGTAACCATCAACCTAGGTACACACACAGCACCTTAACCACTAGTCACCCCATGCGGAGTACCTGCGTGGGTACTCCCAGTTCAATGAGCTTGTGTATTATTTTAGTAATTTAATCCATATATACTTTTGGTCATATTGGTTATATGGTTTTGACACAAAATGTCATATATAGGGGTTTTTGTGATGCTCCAACTACTCAAATATAGATGTTGTTAAGCTTGAAAATGATCAGACAGTCGTAAACAACAATGGAATGTTTGGTGCCCCTCTCTGGTCCAAATGCTGCCTACAGGTAGCCGGTAGGGAGTACCTGTGAAGGTACCCTGTGAGTATCTGGCAGTTGTACTCCACTACTGGTGTCTACATGGGTACCAGTCCGTCACTAGCAGGCAACTGCAGAGTGCACTATAGGATGGGTACTGCTAGTAAACATAGCTTCTATCCATCCAGTGGCATGTGTACTTCCGACGTACTTAGGTTGTAGTCGCACCATAGGCATCAAGGGGGTACCTGGAGTAGAGCTAGATTACACTGGAGTAGCCTAACTCCTGGGTTAACAAACCGTTAATAGAATCTTGCTGTTTAGGTATGTGGTCCCCTAAAAACAAAATAAACCACTTTAAACCAGCTCCTGCTATTGTTTTTGTATATATAGTGGTGCAATGAAAGTTATTTTGAGGTCACACTTATTTAGACCTACTTTTTCCAGTTCACAAGATCAAAGGTCAACTCTGCCTGTTAAGGCAGGGTCACAAGCACCACAAGTAATAGTAGCCACAATTGGACCAACTAAGAGGTATGGTAGGTCAAGGTCATTAACCCTCATACCTCAAATATAACTCATTTGTCTTTAGGACATAATGTTAAGTCCTCCATGCTAAAGGGCAGTCCTGCAATGGCATAATATTATGCCCTCTGCCATCAAGTTATTTAGCAAGCAGATCAGCAAAATTTGGGGTACGGTAATATAAGTCTTACGGAATTTTCTAGATCAGAAATGCTTGGCTTGGAAAGAAATTTACCACAGACTATCATCTTAGCAAGAATAAATGTTTAGTGGTTTTCCTAACTGAAAGTTCAAGTCAAGCTTTGGACCTAATATTATGTAAATTGGTCCATTAATCTGATTGCAAATTTGAAATTAATATAGTGCAGGTTGTAGATAGATCTCCAGCCCAGGGAGTTGCTTTGATTGGAAGCAGACTTGCCATTGGCAGAAGTCTTTGGGTTAACAAGCCATTTACACTTTCATTCACCACAGACACACATAAACAAACACACACATATGCACACGCACACAGATGGTCCCCATTCCCCATTCTAATTCATGAAATTTTGTTCATCGAAACAACTATGTCCATAAAAATCTACCTCAAACCGGGGCTGTTAAAAAAAAACCATCTGGTTTTTGGGGGTGGAAATGTTTCGCAACGGAACGAATCTTTCCTAGCACATCAATTGTAACAATCTCTTCTGATTGGCCATGAGTAAGGTTTATGATTGCATAATGACATCAAATATTTTTGGTAATTTCAGTCTAGGCCTTCCACCTTATAATTTCTAAGTCAACAGAATTTTTCTTAGGTTCTAACCAGAAACTATGCTCTTTTCTTGTGTCGTTTGACACTGCCATTACCCCTGGCCCCGGACTCCCATTCACAGTTGTCCTTGAAGGGATTCTTCCATTTAACACACATCGTGCATCCATGCCTGATACCAAAAACACACAGACACACTCATCTAACAAACATGTTTGGGTTTTGCTTTGAATTAATTGTTGACACACAGTGGTTGTCAGCAATCATGACCGTTACACCCCATGGAAAAGGTCTGGCGAGTCTGGGAAGAGGACATTCCTTCCCGCAGGCTTTCAAATTTATGGAGGTTACAGTGGGTCCATTGTTTCCTGATGCCTCAAACCTCTCAATTGTCAAGAATTATTTCCCACTTATGGACTTGGTATCTAGCGTGCTTACTACTTGGTGTAAAAATTAGCACCCTTGAAAATCTACATTTTAAGGCTTGCACACGCACCTTCAAAAGCTCAGATGCATCAATCAGAAACTCAAAAAATGTCTCTGATGATGTCTTTAGTCAATCACCCAACGTGTTACTACGAGGGAGCCACCAGATTATTTTTTTTATAACTAGATCGCAAGCTGTCCGATAATTCCCTCAAACAGCTGAGCCCTTCTATCCAAATGAAGTAATGCCAGGTCAGTATACATACACTTAGAGATTTTTTCAGTTGCATGGCACGGCTCGTACACAGTAATGGTTCTCCATTTTCAAAAAAGGAACCGTGGCAGAACTAACTAACTTTGGTATCCTAAGGTTATTATTTAAGCATAGTACTTTCCCGTTACATCACAAATAGCGCCTCGTGTCTGTATTTAAAATAAACACATACATAAATAATTGCAAGTATCTCAATCATATTTTTAGATAGAACATCTGATTTTTTTTTATATAAAACATATCCCGGTGGTGTGCTTTCAAATCCCTGACCTGAGTACGCCATACAATACTGTTTTCCACTGAAATGTTCTGTAGACGAAGCATGTCATGTTAGAGGAATCATTAAGAGAGACATGGATTAGACGCACATCTGAATGCAGTGTTCAAGGGTCTATGAATCATTCCTCAATTCTATCACCAAGGAAGGTAGTTAATCTGTGAACTGTGCCAGGTATCTGGGTCTGATTGAGGTGTTTACAGCAACAATAACAGGTGAAACAGAGATTGACTGGGTCATATCAATGAAAGGGCTTTACCTAGCCTTATTCAAGACACCTTTTAAACCACCTTCCCATTTAAACGAGTATGCTTACCTTAGGTCTGTTCGCGAAACTTGGGTCCTAAATCTAAATGCCTACTTTGTTGTGCCTGAGTGGACCAATTAATCCAAAGTACTGAGTTAGCAGGCACAGAGATCACCAAAATATAGCTCAAACCAATGGGTTTACTGCCCTTCTGCATTGGCTTACCACAAAGATTTTGTGCAATTGGACAACTTAAACCTTCCTTGCAGATACACAACAACTGCTGCAAGCATACTTTAGTAGTTCAATGATGGTGTTATCCTTCAAGCTCAAAGCCTATCATACCTGAAACCCTGCCAAACCATAACATCAACTTAAGGCTAGCTCAGAGCTGACAATTCAGGTGTACCCCCCCTATGTTGTAAGCATGGGAGGCAACTTGGTTGTCTTTCTCTTCTATCTCTTGGTCACAATATGTTTGAATTTCTACTTAAATTATTCTCTTAAGTTATTCTTAAATTGTGTATAATTGATATATATGGTAGTTGTTTTCACATTAAAATTTTATCTATTGAATTTGCATTTGTCATTTAATAAATGATATAATTCCTCTTTTTTTTCAATGTGTAAATGCCTTGAGGCCTCTGCATTTGGGCTATATTATTATTACATACACGCTCAAAACCTGAGATTTTCCCAATGAGAAAACAAAGCAATGTAGAAATAGTACAGACACCTAAACACTAATGGGTCTATAAACAAGATGGCAGGTTTTATTTCTGTGTTTATTTCACATTTGCCATTTGGTGGATTTGTTAAATGGCCATTGACTTGTACTAATAAGAACACCACCATATCAATTCACACTCAGTTGCAGTTTGACTTTTCAAGGAGCCAAAATAACTAGGGTCCCATTTTCGGTCAAAATTTAGTCCCACTTCCAGACTCCTAAGGCATATCCCTCCCTAAACCAAACTTGAGAAACCCCCTCCCCAGGTATCTGTTCTGAATCAGCATGTAATTATTTGACCAGTAATAGATCACCAAAAACAGGAGATGACTATTCGCCGTGTACTAGAATTAAGCACTTGTACTATTTCTGCCCACAATTACGTTTAACTCTTTCTGGCCAATATTTTGTCATATGAATTACCTCAGTCATTCCCTTGTGCCAACGATTGCAATCGGACTGGCTTGGTTTTTTTTTGCCCACTCTTAGCCAATAGGCTTTCTTTTTTAGGTGTACTCCAAACCAAAAACTACAGTTGGATAGTATTCAATCATCACAATTGGGCAGTATTCAATACCAATCATTACAGTTTGGCAGGTTTTCTTCCCATTTCAGGTTGATTATAAGAGCTAGAATGTTCAAATCCAAAATACGCAAATGAGACATTTCAGTCCTATTTTCCCCCCAATATGTTAAATATATGATTTCAATCTATGCATCTGAATTAACAATACACCCTCATTCTAAAGTTACCATTTTAATTTTATGAAAACTGCCCCCCACCCCCCCATTCAAAGCATGTCACAAAATTAGGATACAAAAAAATGAAAAAAAAATATTTGGAACCCCCTTCAAGAAAATGACGCTATCTTCAGTAGATTACATTGTTGTGCTCTTGACCTGACACTGACGTCACTGTCACTCAGACCGAACAAAAGTTATAGGACAGTGCCAAAGTTCCATTTCTCTACCCCCTGTGCAGTGATGTCATAACCTGGACGCTGCTTTTAACCTACACTCCAACGATATGCGATCATGATTGTGCACGTGTGTAAAAACCCTGTCGCTTTAAGCCAGCGCGCCCGGTTTACTGTGCGACCAAAGCTTGGTGCTGATGGTCACTGCACGGAGGTAGGGGAAAGGAGTACAGTCCAGTGTGCCTCAGGAGGACTAAAAAGGAAAGATCCCCTGACCAGTACCAGATGCTCAACCTGTCTACTTTGTTTGTGTCAAGACATATTGAAAGCTACTTACAACAGGACGGGGTCACCGGCAGACAAAAGCGGAAATTCCACAATTATGGGATACGCAAATCATTGACAGTGTTTGGGAGCAATTTACCAACTTTGAATATGTAGTGTTTAGGATTAGGGTTACAGTTAAAGGATGTCAAGTTCATAGGTTAGGTTTATTGGTATAAAACAGTTTTAAATTCCACAAATTGCTGACCAATAAGCAAAGATGCACTTGAGTGTGAGTAGGACTCACAAAAGCCTGACAGCATTGTCTCTGAGGATTTCTAAAAAGAGAAGAAGCCTTTGAGTGCCGTCTTTAAGCAGTACTTTGACCCCTTTGGCACTACCTGCCTATCAATTTGCATTTTAAGAAGCACTATTTTGATTGTCACTTGGCTAGTATGATCATGTAATTGAGCAAATCCAGAGATACTGTAACGAATGTTGGGATGGTTTACACAGAAATATAGGAAGCACATTTTTGATTGGTTACTCAGAAGGCTATCGCATGTTTTGTCCTGTACTGAGCCATCAGATAGATTGTATCATTGGTGGTAGTGCCCGGGGTTAAGGATATATCTGCAGGTATTGAATCAGTGACCGTTATTTTCAGGAACAATGATCCATCATTTTTCCTTCAAAATAGCAAGAATTAGCCGTAGAATTAGTATCATGCAAATTCCAAATTTCTTCTTAAAATAGTTATTTTGGTGACAGGGTGCCTGGCATCATTTGAATGCCTCGAGTGACAATAGGCAATGCAAATGAAGTTACATCTTTGAGTGACAGCAGTAGGGTATTTGCTGGGCCCTTGCAATGTTTACTCCACAAAATGGATCTCTACACAGCTGTTGACACCATGCAAAGTTGTCTCCCCCTTATTTTTAATCAATTTTTAGCATGGCACCCATTTGACAACTGATATACGAAGGGACCTACAAGAGCTTACCTCTGTCAAAATCGAAAAATCCATTGCGGCATCTTCCAATACGCCAAAAGAAGCATTTGTATGTTATAGCACCCTCTATATGTCCAATTTCCATATAACGAAGGGGTGTTTAAACTAGATTTTTAAGAAGAACTTATATTTGCCTGCAATGAATTTCATTAAAATTTACACACAATACGTCAATGAATTAACTAATCAAAATCAGTGTCAAACTGTGTCGCCATTGTTTTTTTGTTTTATATTTAATGGATTTATCATGAATGAGACTTTCACAGTTGTGTCTAACCGGTATTGGAAACGCACTCTTTGAAAACTTTTATAACAAAGTGGAAAAAGTGTTTGGGGTCTAGTGTTGAGATCAGGACTAGAAATTACGTTTAACAGCTTTAAGCATTAGTATAAGCTGGTACTGATAAATAAATTACAATCTCAAGACGAGGAAGAACTTGATAAAAAAAGTCAAAATCAAGCTCATTTTTAGTGACATGTTGTACTGTGTTGCTAAAGTCCTGTATTTCTGGGGGTTTCAAATATGAACTATATATAAATATAATCCAACACACCACACTAATTGGACATTGGGAAGCAAACTACTTACCACTTCCAACGTTTCATAGGGAAAATCCCGCATTTTTACGATGCTACAAAACACAACAAAAAACCCCGACAGGAAGGTAATGTCACCACACTCTTATCCATGTGGGTGTCTGCATTATGGCAAAGCCAATGTTTTATCCAACGCATTGTCCCCGCATGTTGTCTACATCACAATTTCATGTTGCATAATGGCGCGTTTGTCATAAACAGGAATAGCTTAGCTTCCTGCTCCAGAATCCACCAAATCCCACGGGATTTGCTAGGGTATACTACACAAAGATTCAAGTTGACAATTGAATCAATGCAGTTGTATGGGAAAGTTAACTGGTAAGTTTACAATGATATACATGACCGGATCCTCTCATCCTTGCAAGACCAACAAGTTGAAAGGTCCATTATAAAACTAAGTAAGAGTTAATTCTCTGAACTTAACTTCATAGATTTAAGACCTTAGACAGAGATCGGATTTATTAAAGTTCAATCCAACAATGCACCAGTTTTGGCAAAATTCACTTCAATAGGGTCATGTGATCCACAAAAATCCTATTCTTAACACATGAAAATCCTGATCTTTACCACTCATTTTAGCCCACAAAGGGTGCTATAGCTTCTAGGGAATTTTACTTGATCATGAATGGTCTTGTAGTTCTTAAACTTCTTGAACACTTTTTAATCCTAAAGTACGGTACATGTGTTTAGTACAATACAATATAGGCACACGGGCTGCATTCTGGGATTGATTCAAAACACCCTCTGAAGACAGTACCATTTGGGGTTGCAAGCTTATAGTACAATACTGTTAGGGTTGGTAAAATGAGTTTTGGTTATAATAGTTAAGATTGTTGACCCTCTTCACCCTGGTCATACTTTGTATAGGTTTAAACACTTAAGTCAGTGGTTTTTGAATTGTTTCCCAAATGAGAGATCGTTTGGGAATCCCTCTTAAAAACCACGACCAAGACTAGACCTAAAAGATTGCAAAAATTGGCCCCGCGTTTACAACTGTGATCACGCACTCGGGCCCACGGTTGCAGTTTTCAGGGGGTCGGAACTCATCATTTTTATACTGTTTTTCTTGTTTTCTTCTTTTACTTCTGTGGGCAATTTCATTAGAATCCTTCTCCATTTCTCCCTCTACCTGACAGTACAGTATATTTTTACAAAGAATTCAGATTTCTGCTACTAATGCTGCAAAGCTTCTAAAGGTATTTCTCACTGAGCTGCCAGTCATAAGTATCAGTGGATCAATTACCTCTGAATCAAAATTCAGCACCCTATACCAATACCACCTTTTCTTTACTAAGTTCCCAGGATAAAGTTGGAAAACATGATCATGGCTACCTACCCTAGTTCCTGTCATGCATCTTCCATACCAAATTTAGCTTGCTAAAGACCTTTCTAGGTTCTAGTCCTTTACCAATGGTAACATACTTGCGGTCCCCAAGACTGGTATCATTGAATCAGATAGTAAACAGTGAACTGAAATAATGTCACACAGGAATTATACAAGATGAATATTGTATGTTTGAAGAACTTTATAGAATTCAAAACAGGAAAAACAAAAGGAAAGGATATTTTAGACCATGAAGGTGCAGATGAAGGCTTTCAATTTTGGATGGCTTAGCAGAGGAAACATTGAAACTGAAAATGTTGTACATGGTTCACAATTTTGCTTCCTATTTTAGTAATGTTCTGTATATTACTCAATCACAATTCCACTTCTCTCCTGCATGCCATGCATAATCCACTTTGACAAAAAAACTGAAAAAGCCTGTAATAATAGTGAAAATGATCAAAATGGGCCCAAATCGGCTGAAAATAAATAAATTGCATAATCTGAACTGCATGAAAGCTGGAAAATTCTCATGGCGCGCTCAAGGCTCATTGTCAAATCAGGCAAAACAACTCTGTACCTTAAGACAATCCTCAGAGGCTGAAAAACACTCCAACCTTGTTATCTCTCTACCCATGCAGTTTGTAGATACACAATATCAAATGCTTTATGGTAAAACAAATCATTTCCACTCTCCTATTTTTCAATATTATTTTTCTCTATGGCAGTGGTCAAACTGAAGTCACCTTCATGACCAGGACCCTCCATGTCTCAATTATTGTGTTCTATCTACACAACTTCCGTCCCCTGTTCTATCTAATTTTCAGTGACTCTAGGACCTCCCTGTCCTTCAGTTTTTCATTTGTAACCCTACTGGTCAATACAACAATTTCTCTTTTAGCAAAAAATTCCAAATCAAAACTGTTCCAATTGCCTAAAAACGGATACCACCCTTAATAATGTTTAGCATCAGTAACTTTCCTCCTCTTAATAATTTCCCCCTGTCTTTTTGTTATTTAGCCTTATTATTTCTTTCTCTTTGCTTTCTCTTGAGACTTAAGTCTAAGCAAGCATATCCTGCCTAACTGCCCCTGTCATAATCGGATTTTTCCATTTTAAACCATTGTGAGCTCGGACGGGTCATGCCTACTGACACAGCCTGCCTATTTTAATCTCTTCCTTTTTTTCATTTGAATCATATCCAATCCATCTCAATTCTTACAAACTTTTCTTTTTCCATCACAGGCATTTGGGGAGTGAGTCCAATGGTCTAAAGCCTCAAGATTATGCTCAGCTTAAGGGGGAATTAGGCTTGCAAAACAAAATTGCAAGTTTATTTTTATTTTCTTTATGTTGTGTTATTGTCTTTTTATTTTTTTGCTTTTTAGAAGGCCTTCACACAACCTCATGACTTGACCAAGTAGCCCCCAGCTAGCAAGGTTTTATTGCCCCTTCGAGAGTCAGATTGGGTGAGAAGATTATTCTTACCAAAATTTTCCGCTGAATCCGAAAATGACGTCTTGCAGGGCAGCAGTGCAGCAGCCGCCGGGTTGGGGGTGAAAAATTGACTTTTTTACTATTTCAGTCACTTTTTTGAAAACACACCTCAAAATCAATTTTTTTGTCATAAACCTTTATTTTACATCTCAATAATGATTTTTTGTACAAATGAAAGGGAGATTTTTACTCATTTAGCCAACTGAAACCTAATCACTTTTAATGTGATTTTTATAGCTGAAAGGACCGCAAAAATCCTATTTTGGGCAAAAAGTGCATTTTTGGCATTTTTCAATTAACACCCAAAAACTCCACATATTGTGATTAAAACCTTAATATTTGGATTCAGATAGAATCTTTGGATGCATTTCTAATTTTATCATCATATAAATGAGACATATGCGCTAAAATTACCATTTGTCCTTTAACAACCACAATGTTGTCGAAGATCAAAATTTGCCATTTCTGAAAATATCCCCCATACGACCATTAACACATACAGTGGGTCAAAAGAAACTGGATCGCTGGATTGTATATTCGCCATTTTGTGCATCTTTAAGTGGTATATCTCAACATGGGTGATCAACAGAATTTTAATTTTCTAGATTAATTGAAGATCATTTTCTCACGCTTTAATATTCGCAGAGCTTTTACTCTTTTGAATACAGTAGTCGGTTTTGCGACCTGTCCATGGATTCACATTAAATCACGATGTATAGCTAAGCAAATCAACTCTCTTAATTCCTTAGATTTATTTTAAGTCTAGGTTGACGAAATTAGTACAACCTTTGGGGGGGGGGGGGGGGGGATTTTAATTTAAAAACACAATTCCTTTAGAAATATCGAATTAAATCTTAAATGATTTTATAAAAGTTTTTTAACTCATTAAAAAGGTTTATTTATTTTCAATCAAAAGTACGATTTTACGTAAGCCTTTTAATTTTTTAAGTCCAAAAAAGTTTGTCACTAATTTCAGTCTCGTTAGACTTTAAAATAATGTCTGAGATTTAAGAGAGAATGTCCAGAAGAAATCGGGGTATTTTCTGAATGCAGTTCCAACATTTGTCTAGATAAATTCGCTTCCATCATTCATGGGCATAATCTAACAAAATGAGGTACCTCAAGAAACAAAGCTTCAAGACGAGATATAAAACGGACATAAAGTACTTTTAGAAATAACCAGCAAATGAACACAACTGCTTCTAGCCAATACATGTGGTCATGAATTGACACAATGTTCAGTATTCAGCAAATAGACACTTCTGGCACACAGCAAAACCATATTTTCATCTTAACAAAAGGTGGTCAACTTCGACTACAAAAAGAATTTTCATAATTGGTAAGCCATACATTCATGGCGTTTATGGTTGTGCATATATCCATCTTGTACACATATCCCTTACACTATTGTAAATCATTGAATGCAAATTTATAGAATTATTTGATTTGTGTGTGCTTTAAATTTGTTTTCTTTGTCTAATAGTCGCTGGGCAGGAAAAACCTCATTTGTAATTTGAAGGTCAAATGCATATGTGCAATTTCGGTAACATGCATGGACAAAGCACCCTATTGTCCAGTGTTTTTGGTCAAATCAATGTGAAAATGATGAGGTGATTTTAAAGAAGTAACGTAATTGCAACGAAATATCACCAAATCGGTCGTTTTGTCAGTTTACCGAAAATGCACATATGAGGTTTTGGCTCGTATAGGTCAAATCACATATGAGGTTGGTTCTACCCAACGAAACTCAGAAAACAGGACGAAGAACAATGACAAGAACAACCCTTTTCAAACACACGCACCTCTGCACCTCTCTCACATATCCATCTTGATGTCGCCCATGGCATTATTAACAAAATGTACACAAGGACATCATCAAAATCAATGAGTCTTCAAGGTCAATAGTCCAATAATTCTTTGAAATGATGCTCTAGTTCTCGTTCTTTCGCAATTTTATACTCATTTTTGTGTTTTAAACATTGAGCAAATTAAAAGGCGACGAAACGGGGTTATTTTGAAGATCTGGACTTGAATAACTTCAAAAATTTCGGCATAAAAAGGGGAGTAATACAGTTTCAGCATGGAGGTGTCCTGTGTTTTTTCACATATCAAATAATTTTCGCAAACTTAGAGAACGCAAAATTTACTCCTTAGTAATATTATTGATAATAAAACGACTCCAGACTCCAGTGGAGACATATTGGGGGTTTAAATCCGGAAAAAGAAACAGAAGTGGATCAATCATTCAAAGACCACCACCACCATCATCAATTGCAAAGGACGCAGTTTAACTAGACTCTGTCATTGCCACCAATTCAAATTGAATAAAAAAGACCCTTTATCTTCTGAAGACATATTTGGAAATGTTCCACACAGAACATACAGAAAAATACAAAGTTGTGGCACCAACAACGCTTAATCACAGTAACTTTACCCCAAAGCGATACAATTTTACTTTCTCCACCAGTTAAGGGTGTCCATGACACTGCAGTCACCGTATCCCTATCGATCATCCTGGATCATGACAATGGTATGAGCAATGGTCAATCCTCTACTTTGAACCTAAAGCAGTTTGTGGACCGCCCATCTAGCGCCCAAAGGCTGTGGGACCTTGATAGGAAAGCCATGGGTCAACCTCACAGACTCATAACTGGCGTTGGTCGTCCAGAACTTCCAACGTTAATGGTGTCCATTACACTAGCAGTCACAGTATCCCTATCGATCATCTTGTATCAATGACAGATGGTATTAGCAATGGTCATCCTCTAGACTTTGAACCTAAAGCAGTTTGTGGACAGCCCATCTAGCTAGCCCAAAGGCTGTGGCCCTGATAGGCAGCATGGTGTCAATCTCAACTAGACTCATAACGGGCGTTGGTCGTACAAAGAACTTCCTCAACAAGATCGGAGTAGAACATTCACCAAACTGCGAATTGTGGAGAGCTATAAACCATTAGCCACATCATCGATGACTGTGAGGTCTACAAGGTCCCCATGAGGAATCCCAGGCCTGATCACCTGGATGATGAAACTATCAGCTGGTTCAAGACGGATCTTCCACTGTGATTTTGTGTGGACTTGCAAACGCAAGAACGGAACGAGTTAAGGGTTTCTCAATTTTGATGAATTTTGGGGATTACTTGAGGTCAAAAGCATTAGATCAAGACGAAATGAAATCTTCCAAAGTTCAAAGTGTTTGATCCATTCAGGCACACCTGCTTCTTCAAAATGGATGAAAATCAACTCTGACCCAATGGTGTCGATGAGTGGCCTCAGCTTTTAAGTTAATCATTTAATTGATAAAGAAGCAAGCTATCAAGTTATTGAAAATGGCTTCGAAAGATTCCAAATTCCAATTTAGAAACATACTGTATTATCTGCCAAACTTAAGTTTCTTTTCAAAGTTTCCAACCTTAAATCCTTTAATGTTATCATTACTGTGAATAGCCAAGTTTTCAATGCAAAAAGGAACAGACAAAATACGGCAGCCGTTGAAAATTGCATGTGGCATGTCGATAGGTCTACGAAGAAACTCATTGTTAACTCTTCCTGATGTCTAATGTTTTGAACCACTGATAAAATTATCACCTACATTGAAACGACTAAGACATCAATTAAAAGCATGCAACACACTGGCAATGTCCTTTCACTATCTACCACAACCATGGACCGTGGAATACTCTTATATCAACATAATGCAATCAATCAACCAATACTAACGCTTAACCATTTTGGGTCTTCATGAATAATATTATTTTAGAGAACAAGTTTAAGATGTTAAGCCCATTATTTCCATAAACTTTATAGTCAGTTGTCAATAGAGAAATAGCGTGATAATTTTAACAGAAGGTCACGACCCCTTTTTTTGGGTTCAAGCAAAAGAATGCAAAATCAGTCTATTTTCGACTATTAAAGGTGCTTCCACCCTCGGGGTCCCCCTCAAAAATCCAAGTCTGGATACTCATGGGATTAACTGAAATAGTCACCTCAAAATGATCATTCAACGTTGGAAATGATCGTATTTTTCGTTTGACGTAGGATACTGCGTCATTAAAAAAATCCGTGGATGTTTTAATCCTATTCATATGTGATTTCTCCATGAAGGAAATCGGTTTGAGCTTAGCTATTTCAACAGCGATTAGTTATTATGTGAACAGCATTATGATATTAAAAATATGATTTTTTCTAGAAAATTAAGGGCGCCATCCTCGGGAATCTCAGTGAAAGATCTGAGGCAAAACCAACTGTTTAGAGGAGTTTAAGAAAATTCAAGGAAATCAATTTGTGATCATTACTACTGTAATAGGTTAGATTACCCTCCATACTGGAAACTAATCAAAGACAAGTTATGGAAAATTCAGTTTCTGTTGTTTAATTTTATGTTTTAGGCGGTCCGCAAAGGAAAATTATTTGAATATGGGAACTGTTAAAATCCTTATTCTCAATACTTAGTCCTTTGGAATATGGTAAGACAACAGAAAGGTGCTGGAATGGAATCCATCCCAACTAGTGGTATCACGAAATTCTTTTTTGTTTTGCTTGTTTGTGTTTTGTTTTTTAATTAACTTTATTTTCTGGAACAATCATTCAAAACAGTTAGGTTTAGGCTGAGCTACAGTATTTCGCATAAGTAGGGTGGTTTGGCGATCTGTCAAGGGATTCTATTTCAATCAGAATGACAAGAGGGTATGTCTATGCTTATGCTATATAAGGGACTGTGGTTATTGGTGTAAAAGCCTGTATAATTCAAGACTTATTCAAAATCCCTTTTAAGGATGTGACATGTTTGGTCCAAGCATTTCCTTATATCTAAAGGTTATCTAGTTTTTCCTTCAATATGGAATATGTTCCTTAACTTATGCTAAGACTGATATGAAGTTACTTACTTTTGAGATTATTTCTTGGATGACGAGGGTCTAGAAAGTTAGCAAGAAGTCAGCCTGACAAATTTTGATTGCTTTGTGGGTAAAACCCATCAATATATTAGCATTCAAAATAACCCGTTTTCGTCCTGGACATTGATTGCTGCCTAAAACGTTCATATATTTAATGTGACTCCATGGACAGTCTCAAAACCGTTCCTTGTTAAAAAGAGTCAGCTTGTTAATACTTAACCCATAGGAATGATGTTTGTTTGTAACTTAAAATAAGACAGATGAGCATTCTGATGTCCATATGTTTAGATATTATACCACTTAAAAAAAAGGCAAAACGGCGAGTAAATCAGGGTCGCCGTTTCTTTGACTCAAACTCTATATGTAATGGTCATTTTAGGGAATCTTCTGACGCATTTTGTTTGTAAAAACAAATGGTAATTGCCGCCATCTGTCTATTTATATGATGATAAAAAGTAGATATGATCCGCATCTATTCGATCTGAATCATTGTATTCCAGTTTTAATCAAAATAGGGGGGGCGTTTGGGGGGTTATGTTGTTTGTTTGTTGGGGTTTTGTTTGGTTAATTGAAAAAACATGTCAAAACATGCACTTTTTTACCCAAAATTAGAATTATCGTCCTTCTTTTTTTCAGCTAAACAAAAAAAACAATAAAGTGATATAGTTATTGGGCTACATAGAGTACAATTTTGCTTTTTTATTTGATACAAAAACCATTCTCCTAGGTTGTAAAATAAAGGTTTTATGGACAAAAAACATGATTTTTGAGGTGGTGGATTTCTTCAAAAAAATGTGACTCTTGAAATAGTTAAAAAACCCAGTTCAAATTTTCACACCACAACCGGCGAATGTCATGCAAAAGACTCGATTCCGGATTCAGCAGAAAATTTTGACAGAATAATTCTTCTCCAACACATATGACCTCGAACGGGGCAATCAATAAAACCTTGCTAGCGGAGGGCCTAAAGGTCCAGTTACAGAGTTTTTTTTCAACTACTCTATTTGCACATGGACCATAGAGGAAAAAATACATTGAAAGGACAATTTTTTGAGGGCCAATAAACACTTGATTTTCTAATCTTTCTGTATGTTTTGGACTGGTTAGAGGACCAAGTGTTGGTGGACCATATGTAATGGTGTTCAAAGTTGGAGTTCCACTGGGTGCCAGTGTTTAGTAAGAACCCCTGTCCAGTACAAGCTTACATTTGTTGTGCTCTTTTATTGTGTTACAGATGAGCATTTTGAAATCGCTTATAAATTTTAACCTGAGCATCCCTCTTTCAGTCAAGTAGTTACCCTGTGATAGCCATATACGTATCCGCCTCTGTCAGAGCAAACCATGACTGAAGTTGCCTCCTAAATCCACTACACTACACTACTAGATCCAGAAGATCAAAGTAGGGAGTTAACAAAATGTAATCATCATGATGAATGGTTCTAAAGAACTAGAGGAGAAAAAAGCAAACTTAGAGAAATTGTCTTTGAGACATTCTATCGCCTTCCTTATCCGAAGTGATTGAGCATAATTACTAAGCAGTCTTTACAGCACTCAAGAAAGAATCCAGGGGAAATGAGGTCAATGGGAAATTATCTCAAGTTGAGGGAATCAAAGAAGATGATACTCAGCATCCTGGATATTTTTGTAACACATCTAGAACTAGAATTTGGCGGTTATCGGCTTTCGTGCTCACTCAATTCAAGAATCTATTGCCCAATCAGAACAAATATGCATATGGAGTTACATTTTTAAAATAAAATTCCTTTTAAAAAGGAAAGGGCGCCCCAAGGAGTGAGTTCTTGTTTGGTTGTTCTATGTGGTGGGACATTTATATGTAAAGAAAGAAAACAAATAAAATAAGACAATTCATTATTCTCTAATTCAATTATGACCTAAGGAAGTACAAAAAATGGTTTGTTGAAATAAGTTATAAAAGTATTTGCAATAAAAGAATATAGGAATATGAAAACAGTTTAGTTGTTGGTGAAACCTTTAATCAGACGTAAGCTGTAGAATTATAAACTTTGTCACCACCTTAGGGTCCCTGTTGCTCCGACCACAGGGTTCCTTTGGCAAACTATACCAGGGCCCTTTTAATAGCTGCCCAAAGTCCCAGGTCTTCTCTTCATTTCGAACTATCCAAGAACCCCCTTCCCACAACTGTTCTGGGAGCCCCTGCACAGCTGTTCAACACGAGCGTTCCTTCCCAACTAACCAACAGATCCCCCCTTCTCATCTACAAAGAGTGGGCGTCCTTCCCAACTAGCCCAGGTTCCTCCTTTCCAACTACACCAGGCACATTTCTACATACCCCCACACTTATACCTTTTTATCTATATGGACATTTCCCAACTACCCATCCCCAACTACCCATGGTCCTTTTTTGGATTACAATGCATTCCGCCATGCGCTATATGATATTGGGCAGAAGCGCCTGACCGGAATATAAATGGCAATACCTCATTGCATGACCTTGAAACCTCTACCAGATTCCATGCTCAACCATCCCAGATTCCATTTCCCAACTACCCCGGGGTTCTCTTTCCAACAACGCCAGGGGTTCCACATTATACAAAGGGTGTTTGCCAATCACCCTTCCACCCAACACCACATCCAATTCAGGTTCTCATTTTCACCCAAATTGAAAAAATTAACTTGAAAAAAAAAAAACAATATATTTTAATTATTTTTATCCAAAATGAGGGTATATTTTGTTTTTAATCATTTTCATTCTGTATTATATTGGTTAAATCTTATTTTATTGGGTCCACTATTTGTCACATTTCTATTTTTTGTTATTTTGATAATTGTTTAAAAAAAATTTTCTTGTAATTTTATTTTTAAGTTATTTGTTTTTTCATTTTTATATATTCGGGTATCTAGTGCGGGAAAGGTAAAAGACTCGCCTGTAGATGAGGTGGGGCGATCCCACTACAGCAACATTACATGGTGAATTCTGGGCCCCAATCGCCTTCGAAAGAGAGATGGGGCACTACGTTCCTGTGTACACAGGTCCGTCCCCGGTACCTTACCTTTACCCTTAATATTAGGGTTTTTATTTCGATCAATTAATTTGTATTACTTTTTAGTTTTAATATTTTGCTCACATTTTAAATGGCTTATTTTTTGTTTCCATTAATTTTTGTTCGTATTCGATATTTTGATTAGTTCTTTTTAAATTTAATACTTTATTTTTTTTATTTTTATGCCTTTGTTGCTTTCATTGTTGTTATTATTATAATTGCTGTTGTATTTAATTAGTTTTTAATATACACGCCATATCTATTCATATTATATCAACGTGTATTTTTGGTATTTAGTTGCATTTGTTTAGTTTTTTTTTACATATTTTTGTTTATTAACTTTGGTTATTAGGCCAATGACTGGATATTTCGTTTCCAGTTACACCCACCCTGCATTTCATTTTTGTCAAAAACTGTCATTATTTGGGTTATTTGAAAGTCATATTTTCGAGGAAGTTACTAATACAATCATACTTTCGCTTCTCATAATACAGAATGTTGTTCTGATTCATTTTAAACATATTTTGTGTCTGAGGGGGTTTACTAGTGGTTAATATGAAAATTTTAGATCTTTCCAACCATGCTCCTGATCATGACTCTGCGCGCCGAGCTACGGTGTTCATCTTGAAAAAATTGATTTTTTTAAAGGAAATATTAAAAAGCTATTCCAAACTTGTTTATAAGTCTGTTGTTAGATATATGAATTTAGGTTTTAGACACCAGGCTTATACCAATGACGTAAACATTTATATGAAATCTTGGTGAAAAATAATGAATTTTTTCTTGAAAATAAATGTAGTGACCTCCTCTTTTTTTCGAACAGTCAAACGGAAAACTAACAATCCATTCCATTGGCCTATAATTTTTGTTTTCTATTTAATATTGCTATATTATTTTATGTTTATTTTTTAATTAATTGTAATTTAATATTGTTTTTCTTTTAAAATTCTCCTTTTAAAAAAAAATCTTTCTTTTTTATTTGTCTGTTAGCGTTTTCTATTTTTCACTCATTGTTCAATGTAATTTTTTTTTTTTTTTTAATTTTTATTTGTATTTGATTCTATATTAAATTTATTTTCTTTTGTTTCCATTGTAATTTTGTTTAATTATTATTAGTTTATCAATATCTTTTTTTTTATTATTTTAAAGATTTTTATTTTTATTAGAGGGATCTTATTTTTAGTACTTTTGTTTATTGGTTGTATTGTCAGTTAGTCTGCATTTGTTAGTATTTTTACATTTATTTTTGTTCTTACTTTTGTTTATTAATTTAATTTGATTTATTATTTTTATTGTTATTTTAATTAATTTTATTAATATTGTTTTTCTTTTAAAATCTATAAAAAAAACCAAATCTATTTTTTTCTTTTTTATTTGTAATTTAGCGTTTCTCCTTTTTTCAATTCATGTTCAATTGTTAATTCCGTGAATTTTTGATATTTTGTATTTTATATATGTTTTTTAAATTTATTTCTTTTTTTCGTTGTAATTTTTGTTTTCATTATTATTTTGCCATTTTGGCCCACATACTTATTCCCACTTCGTGATTCAATTTAAGCTGTGTAGGTTTGTACAAAAAGAAAAAAAGGGGGAGGAAAAAGGAGAAAAAAGGGAGAGAGAAAAAAATCATGTAATTTCAGACACACAGACAGATGTGATCTTTACCTGGTACCAAACAGCTCAAACAACGAAACAAAACTAATACACAAAATGAAAATCAACAACTTTCTTGACGATTTTCGACCCAGGATCACAGGGGGGGAAATTACAAGTGTGTTAGGGACCTCTTAAACCGCTGCGCTACAGAGGAATGCTATAGTAATTGTGGAATCTGCTCAATTTGTCACAAGGTGATGGAAGACAACGCGAGGTCACGATTGAATGACCCCAAATATGAGTGGTAGTGGAGGACCCATTATATGCAGGTTTTAAAAACGTTAAAAATATTCCTTAAATTTCGCAAGAAAAATTATGGAGAAAGAACTCGTCGTGATTAAATCTTTGCCGAAAGAAATTAATTTTTAGGTTAATCGGGTTAATCTTGAGCAACTCCTCAATATTTTCCACCATATTTGGAACATCGCTATGTATTATAGTGATTGTAACGTAGAATCCCAATTTGGGTACAGTTCCTACGCGGTCGGAAAGGAAAGTGTTTTGGGGGGAAAAAAAAAGGTTCTGTGTCACAGATGCGAAAGATATTATATTAGTACTGCGAGAGCGATTAACATTATCTCAGGAAAAGAAGGGGTTTTCTATGGAGATTTTTGCATCAGAGGGTCCGGTTACTATGTTTTGTTGAATATGCTATCGTTAATTGGGTCTGAACCATAGAAAATAGCGATGGGAAAATTGAACGTTTTGTCGTGTACTTCGGTTGCTCGCAACACGGAAAAGTAAGGCAACCGCTACGGGCCGATCCCTTACACTTAACCGGACCGCCGTAACGGTTTCCAAGCCAAGCTAATAGGTCGCCGTCGGCACCCCTAATAAGCATGTTACTTTCAAACACTTTACATAGAATACTTGTGGTTGCACCATTACCCAATTACCAATGCATCAACATTTGGACTATTCTGAGTCAAGGTTCATCTTTTTTGTCAAAATATTGATGAGACAACATACCTACATCACACATCATAAATACAGGCAACACAACCGAAGGCTTCCCGATATTCCACATTTTTCTGGCATGTAACATCAAAAGGGTATGGGCAATCCATATCACCATTCAGTATCTCTAATTTGCTCTTACAGATGTACCTTCCAAGAAACAATCAAAATAGTGCTTAGATGCCAATAAAAAGGCCAATTCTGAAGAGTTTGCTGTGTTTTTATCACCATAATTAAAACCTGAATATCAATTTCAATTTGCTGACATAGTAAATGATTGGATCAGATGGGCGTCACATATATGATTTCCTGGCCATTCACCGGCCAGGTTTTGAGAGAATTAGGCCAAATGATGATAAGATTATTCAAGAATTCCCAAACCTTTAAAACATTGAATCTGTGAGGAATTAGTCAATCAGTAAGGATAGCTATTCAAGGTTTTACAATCAATCTAAGCAAACATGGCACCATGTTGCTTTCCACATCACAAAAAATAAGAAAATGTCTGAAAAACTTAAGGCTTGGGAATCTATGGTGGCATGCAAGTTTAGCAGGTACTTAATGCAAATGTTATCGACTTAAGGCCTATGTTTTACACCATCAGCCAATAAGAAAAAATGACCATCAAGGATTTGAACCTGCAACTTTCTGATCTCTAGGGTGTTGCTTTACCAATTGACCTAACCATTTTGCCAACCATTGCAGCATATTACCCACATTTAAGCCTCTTCCTCCTCAACTCTAAGGTTGTTCTGTAAAACTTATTTTAATAAAACTGAAGGAAACAACCAGAAATAAAACAAAATACAGAAGATGACAGATAAAAAAGTTCAGACCCCAACATGCACTTTTCTAAACTTCACACCTGTAAATGTTTACCTGTGCATTTGGTGTAAATTGAACAGTTTTTGATTCAACATCCTTTCTGTAAATTGTGTTTGCTTTCGGAAAAAAACAGGGTGTATATTTGTGTACATTGACTTGGATGTGGCTTATCACAAAATGTCGTGTCACTGTGTTGTTGATATTTAGGGTTAATTCAGTCTCTTTGGCAACCACGATACCAAACATTCCAAAACACAGGTGGAACATCCTTTTGGAATTGAAATTATTCACGACAATTTCCCCATCTAAAATAGTTCAACTGCAAAAATCAGAAATGGAACAAAACAAGCCAACTAAATGCCAATCAGTTTGACAATAATTATCAATTGAATGCAGACTCATTGTAATGGGTTGAATGCGTCATTTATCAGAGCTGATCTTTCTCTGGTTTCTGTATAGTTCATTTCTCTACCTCTGTGCAGTGATGTCATAACCTTGATGCAGCTTTTATGCATGCGTCAAGATATGCTTCTTTGTGCGGGCTTGTAAAAACGCTTTCACTTTAGGCCAGTGCTCGCGGTTTACTGGTGCAACCATCAAATATCGCGTTGACGTCACTGCACAGAGGTGGGAAAATGGAGTAAGTATAGTTTGTATGATTCTTTTGTTGCATTTCAGTTTTTAATAGGGCTCTTTACACTGATTCAATGATCTGTCATTTCAATTGATCCCCATTTAAAGACAACTAATGCAACTGTATTTTGTTAACTTTGAGCATTATGCAAGCATCAATGATAACCTTGACCACGTCCTTCTCCCTTCTCATGTCTTCACCTTTATTCAGTGGCGTAACAGGCGGGGGGGGGGGGGGAAAGTTTTTTTTTTTTTTTTTTTTTGACCGGGAAAAAATTTGCAAAAATCATGCTAAATCAGCAGATTTTTAGCCCTCTGACCGGGAAAAATTGGCCTTTTGACCCCCCTGAGGGGGGAAATTTCCCAAGACTGGGAAATTTGCCCCCTCAGAGCGGGCAGGCCCATTACGCCACTGCCTTTATTCACCTTTCTTGGGTCAAGATTAGTCTAAAGGCATTTTTCTAAAGAGCAATATTTTCTGGATCGATCTGGCAAAAGGATTAAAACTGTTTGTAGAAAATAACTTTCTCTTTTCAACCGGCGAAACTCTCCAGCAAAACCCTTCTGTTGCAAGGATTTTGCTAGAGAACACACCAGATAACACCAATAGAAAAAGCTCCAGTTCTGCATCAGTATGCATGCAGTAGTTGCAAAGGCACCTGATAATGTCAATAGAAAAAGCAGGCAGTGGTGGCCAAGCCTCATTCATTATAGCAACTCACCAAAAATGTCAAAAGAAATTACAGCAATACTGAGTGCAAACCACAAACCAATTTGGGTGCTTTGATGTGGGTCGGTCATGGATGTTCCCATGACCCACATACGACCTCGTCCTCGTTCGTTATTAATACAAAACATTCAGAAATAACCCTTCCAGTGGAGTTGATTCTTCAATTCCAACGGTTTGGGAATAAGAAAATATTCCTTGACAACATATAAACAATTCTGAATTTTTGTCAAGATTTCGCTAAATACGTGTTAAACCAATGGCGACGTCTGAAATTTGGATTTCTTGGCCGCCCTCCCCTGAGAAAAAGCTCCAGTTGTGCATAAGCAGACATGCAGTAGTTGCAAGTATTTGCCAGAGATGACACCTGATAATGCCAATAGAAAAAGCTCCAGTTCTACATCAGTATACATGCAGTCACAGAGAAACGTGAGATTGGTTGGGTCTGAGGCAATGGTGAATCTTCAATTTAGATCCACAACACTGGTTGATGGATAAAGCAGCAAACAACCACAAGTATCACCTTATGCTGTGCTTGCAGTGTACTTAACGTACAGCGTCATGCTCAATGCTGAAGCATCAAGTGGCTTCCAACTTGCCCATCAACTCAATGCGAGATGATGGGTGAAATATCTGATGCAGGGAATCAAAAATGTTAAGACATCAACATGACCATATCAAATGACTTCACTATTTGAAGGAGGTCAATCCACAATTCAATGTGATTCTCTAAGATTCACAGCTTGAAAATGTGGATAGGTCACAGATTCAAGGCAACTCATCTAACCTGGGGGGGGGGGGTAATTTGAGATTAAGGTTGACAGCCACATTAGTTGTGCATCTTAGCTTCCCTTTTTGAGACTTTTTTTCAGAGGCAATTATATGAAGGGTTTTGAATGACATTATACATGGCTATCTTTTGAATGACATGGCTCGATGCCTTTCTTATGTTTCTTATGTTCAAGCAACTTTGATACAATATCCCAACATGTTTGAAATGGTAAATATTTGCCACAAGTGCTCCCAAAATACTTCAGCTGTTTCCGATTTAGCAGTAATAACATTCACACAAAATTTGATGAAGAACACAGACTTCTGAAAACTGGTACATACTGCGACCTCAAATTGAGTTGGAACATTTACTCAAATGCACATGAATGATACATGGCTAGCAAAATCAACCTACATCAGACACCTGTAAATAGCGGTGTGCATGACACATGGCAGGATTCCAAGTGGCACATGAGCACATTTTAAAAAATAATAAAATAAATAAAATTACTTTCCCTTGAATTGATTAACTCTTTTGAATTGTTATTTTGAATTAAATTTGAAATCCTGAACAAAAACATGCAACAGACTCGTCCTGTACTACTTTCAAGGAGACCCTGTAGCTTCAAGAGGCTTCTCCCTGGACCCAACAAGTCAAATGCTCTACTTGATATGCTTGCTGCACTGCCATTGGATAGTGACACTTGAAAGTTTTATGGCATTTACACTGGGAAAAAAATCAGTATCGAGTTCACTTTTTTTCAATGACAACCAAGGATTAGCATAAATTAATTTGTGTTGTGGAATTCCCAAATGCAGACATGAACCAACTTTTTTTGCTCCTCACCAGCAGAACCAATTTTCCCCATTCACTTCCAAATTAAAGTTTGAAGAGGGAGATCAGATGTTTATTATCAATATCAATCATACATTCAATTATTCAATTATTCAAGTCTACCGATGCAGTGTAAATGTTATTAGTAAAGACTCTGACCATACACAAACTGTATAACTACATTTTTATTTGACTAACTACACCCCTCACCCTAAATAATTCACACAGTTCCTGTCTAGCAGTCACTGGTAACTATAACACAAAATCCAAAATAAATTATGTAAAATTGTCATACTACATTTGGTCGCAACTAAAATGAAACAAAGTACATTGATATGTGAATAAACCCTGTTGACATGATCAATTACTCCAAACCAAAACACTTTGTCTGTTTCCTGTCTAGCAGTAATAACATTGAAACACAGCTTAACATGTTCCAGGTGATAATTTCACCTGGCAAAACAATGCTGAGAGCAGGCAGGGGGAGATGGGGAAGGGAAAATAAACCAAATACCTGCAGGGAATACCACATACTAGTTAGCCAATTAGCAAATGATACAATTTATAAACATGTCATAAACTTAACAGGTTACACTGTCAACAGGCCATTAATCAATGAAAGTAATAGGTGTAATTATTGATATGGTATCATTATTCCTAGATAACATATAAACTTCTGCCTGCATTTTGATTTCATATGTATTTGATATCTGATATAGAGTGCCAGTTAAGTTTGTGATTTTCTGTAAGCAATTGGTTATATCAAATCAAAAATAAAACAACCACCTGCCTGCTTTTCCCCATGCAAAAGTATATTTTCAAGGCTATCAATGATTAGGCAAAAAACAAAAACAAAAAACTTATGACACAAAATTTATGTCCCCTCTGGCTTTCTAGATGGATTTTTTTTGCATAATGACCTTAAATGACCCTAGATAACCTTTGACCTCATACCTGCTAAAGGTCAATGGCCCGATCCTGAACAGCCTCATCCCCAGGAGCATAACTAAAATATTATTATTAAACGTCTTATGGTTATGCAATCTGGACAAATTTGTTTGTTAAATCCCTAAAATGCTAAATCTGCATTGGTGGAGCCATAGAACACATTTTTATTTGTGGTCACTTTACTGGCACCATTTTTGAAGAATTTTCCACTTATATTGACTATGCGTTAATAATTTAGTCAACACATGTATTAGCTGGGTTTGTGTTATGATTAGGATCAGGCTTAGGACTGATGTCAGAATTTGGGTGGATTAGACCAATAAAAATAGTACTTCCCAATAGATAAGCGATAGAAAACTGTAATTACTGCAATTAAAGGTAGGTGATCTAATCGACAACCTCACTTCCCCCATCAAAATTGAGATCTTGGTATCAGAAGTTCATATTTTTTCTCATTACACCAGTGAATTGTTTCCAAATGTGGTCAACAACATTAATTAACACACATAGTCCTATGAGCCAATTTAATACACATTTTTCTTCTACTATCCAAATGCTGATAAGCTTCGATGTGAGGAAGAAAACATGGTAGTACAAAGTACCCAAATGAAGGTATTTACATAACAAGGTGGTCAGAGATGTCTTAAGTCTACACGGTGTGCACTTTCCGCACTTGCTGAATGGGATAGGATAATGACAAACTGGTTATGAAGTCAATTTCCAGATATATCTGCAAGAGGAACTGGTAAAAGTAGTACCAGAAGACATTCAACAAAACAAGAAGGGGTCACAGACGTCTCAAGTCTGCATCCAGGATGTCTTCACTGTAAGCTGGTTGCGATGAAGACATGAATGTTTAAACTGAGTGTGCGGTGAATTTACAAATATAGCTACAAGAGGAAGCCTTAACAGTAGTACCAGAAGGAAGGAATTAACACAAGACAAGAAGGGTCAGGGAAGTTTTGGGTCTACATCAAGGATGCCTTCACTCTGCCAGAACTTCTGAACATATGGGTTGATGGCAAACTGACAATGTTTTAACTGGGTAAGAATTTGATTTCCAGCTACATGTAAACAAGTAAAGAAGAAACTTTTACACACACAAATATAAATCCTACAGCAATACATCACACAATGAAAAGTGTTCTTCAAAAGTGACAGTTATTTTCAACTAAGGAAGGAATTCACAGGACAAGCTGAGGTGAAAATAGATTCACGACAAGATCCAGGAAGTATTCATGTTGATAAAGTGTCCAATCTTTGGCAGATGGTACCAGATGCACTGTAGCAGTAGCAAATAATGTTCTCCCCAAATTAGGTTTTAATGAGGGTATGTTTCCATGTTGCTTCTCTCATACCAATTTTGCTATTAGGTTTGTCATTGTAAGATGATGTCATACTGTGGTAGGACTACCAAGCATTGACTAGTGGATACAAGTAGCATTAAAATTGTATTTATAATCTCAATAGATTTTTATGTTGCTTCCTTACAATCACTCTAAAATAGGGGCTTGTCCTTATCTGCTGTTACCATAGCAACTTGTACAAATTTGATATTTGATATTAAGTGTCAAATAATAGGAAATTGGTAGCAAAATAGACACCCACATAACGGTACAGCTGCATTTGTATACACATTTATTTTAATCCAAAATGAACATGACCTATTTAAATTGTCCTACACTATGTAAACAACATTTACCATACTTTTATTGATCCCACAGGAATTCTACCAATTTGGAGAGGGGATACGAGTTCAACATGCAAGGGAAAAGAAAAATTCTGACGGATATCCCTGTCCAATGTTACAAAATGTTCTCTTAACATGTGAGACTCAGTACTTTCCTTACCAAAGTGAAAACTAAGACAGCTTTGCCTACCCAGGGAAAATTTGGCAGTATAAGGTGAACAGGTTGCCATATCTCACAGGCCCAAGGGAATGCCAACTTTGATGATTTGATACGTTTTTAGGAAATTACACTTGATGTTTAATTTTCAGCATATCTTTTTTTAGATCAGAACTGGGTAAAATGGATGACCAAACCATGTTTCTTACAAGACTTCTGTATGTTACCAGTCTGGGAAGTTTAAGATGAATAATTAATTTTGGGTTAGAGACACTGACTACTTAAGTTTTTTAAATATAATAAAAAAAACGTAAATTATTTATCATTTTCTGACCATAATTGTTTAAAACTTTTTAAAAAATTAATATTCATATCCTTGGTATCCACAACGGAATAAACCAGAATACAAAGGGATACATTAGGGGGAAATGAATTCGCTCAAATGCCATAATAGTGATAAGAAAAGCCAATTCTGCCCAACCTACCCGTAGCAAAATAATAATAATCTATTAATCTTAATAACCGGTGGTCTGTCTGTCTGTCAGTGTGTCTGACCACGCATCTATTTTCTTGGAGACCGAAGGTCCCACGCTCCTGAACTGTGGGTGCCCCCTTGACCTTCCGAAACCGAGTTTGTATTGGTTAGTCGGATCAAAGGTCATCTGGGTCATTCATGTCAAAGGAGGTCAAATGGGGTAAACGTTAGTGTATGGACATGAAACTTGGTGGGGTCCATTGTTTGATGCCTGTTCATTCAAGCCAGTGATCGCGAAACCCCGAGGGGGGGAGAGAAGAGAGAGAGAGAGAAGGAGAGGAGAGGAAGGAGAGAGAGAGAGGAGGAGGCTAAGGAGAGGAGTGAGGAGAGGAGGAGAGGAGGAGGAGGATAATTTTACTAGATTGAACTAGGCGAAAATTTAATAATCATTGCTATAATGAGCTTTATTAATTATGCTAATTAACTACCAGTTTCTTTTTAGCTAATGAGATTATCCTTCAATATTGCAGAATCTAGAGAGAGTTTCTTAAGCAAAGTCCAACCTCTTGATAACAGTCTCTAAGGAGGTCAGAGAGTCGCCTTGTGGAAATAAAGACTTGCCATCAACCAAGTAATCTATCGGTATTGACCTGGTGAGCATCTCCCACCTGAGCTGACTCCTCAATTGGCTGAATGGCGATGCCTCAATAGATTGAGAACCAGAACTGGCCGATCTCATGTTTCTTGCAGAGTGGGGCTATCTTGAAGCAGACCAGGATACTACCTGTGGTTTGGGAACAGCACCGAGACAATGGACACCTCTTGGTCTGCCCACTGCTGGAGCAACAATGCACAAACCAAGGACCTTGCGGAATTCAGTGAAGCAGCCATACGTTGTACCCCACTCTGGCTGGATCTATTTGAGAACCACAGTGTTTGGACACTATCAGAAGAGAGTTGCATAAATGAATATTCATATCTTTTGACGGAATACAGCTCAAACAAAGGATAACTTAAGGCGAAACAATTTCACCCTAACGTCAAACTTCTATTTTTAAAACAAAGAGATTCGACCTAGCGTAGAATATAGTGATATAATAATAATATAATAATATAATACATGGGGTTTTTTGACATCTTGAAACATAGCATGTCAGCTAAGTGCCGAGATATACAACATACTAATCAAACAGAAACAAATTCAACTTTAAGGCAGCGCTTAATCAGTGCCACATCCAACAAACTAACCAACACACACACACAAAAAGAATTAAGAGCTTTCATGATTATTTGCCCATATCAAGTGAACCATGAGGCTTGTGGTTTCCCCCACTATCCTCTGGCTCGCAAAGTGGGATGATATTGACCAAAATATTCATTTCATCCCTTTTCGTGGAATTCGGCCATTTCAGCCTAACTTTGGGCAAAATTAAAGTTGACTTCAGCATTTTTTTGTGCGCTATGTGCACCATTTTGACAGTTCAGATTAATTGGAGCAAATCACGGGATGAATTAGGAATTATTCCTCCCTGACGGGAACGTTTAGGAATTTTGACCCTTGGGGATTGGCTGCCTTGGTACGCCACTGATCAGATCAAAATTGAGTACCCAAAATAAATCCAGCAAGTGGACCACTGAGATTTGAACCAGGGACCTTTTGGTCCAAAGGCAAGCTCTCTAACCATAAGACCATGCCACTCTCATGTGATAAGACTCTTTTTCTGGAGGACAGAGAGATCAAAGAAACATTTGACTTGTGGATGTCTAGATGTCTTCCAATATAAGTTTTGCATTAGGAGTTTGCAATGTGTAAGACCACCTTGCCCAAGTTATGCTAATTTATTTTTCTTCAAACCCCAGACAAATTTCTAGAACACAGGAGGTAGACAGAGCTATACGCCAGGCACGTCGGAGATTCTGGCCCGAAATCATGCTCCAGGACCATGACCAGTCTTATTATCTCATAAGGCAGCTATTCAATATTTTTCTACTTCAATCCACAACTCTGATGTTTTTATGGTTCCAATCTCCAACTCTAAAATACAAATAAAATCATAAACTAAATTTTGTTCCTGGAGTGGGATTCGAACCCACGACCTTTAGATAACAAGACGAGCGCCCACAGACACATGCCACGCAATCCGAGCCGGCAGGGAGTCGTTCTTTTGTAATACTTCAATATAAACATTAACGGAATAAAGCGCACACATAATAATGAATAGCGTCCCTATGAGACGAGTTGAAAATATATGCTCCTGGAGCATGATTTCGGGCCAAAATCTCCAAGAATCATACGCCAGGCTCATAAAGGCTATCAGAAATGGTATTTCTCCTTTGGCCAATCTCATAAATGTCAAGTATGGTCAAAAGTAGGTAAAAACCTGAATGGCATGTATTTAGACCAGACTACAATGCTATAATGTCACTTTAATATCCTTTGACTAATTCATATAACAACCTGCATCATAGGTCAAGAAAGGGTCATGCGTGGCGTATAAATGACCATTTATACATGGCAAGCATGACAAATGCAGAAGCATTTCAAAATCTCATACATTTTTAGAATGAATTTTTTTTTTATCTTTGTAACTGTTTTTGAGGCCTTAGCCATAAACTACCATTCATATCTGAATAACCCTAATGCCCATCTGTTTCTAGACTATCTCCTGGGAGGAAGGAATAAGGGAAGAGGGTAAAGAAAAAAGTGAGAAATTTGGGTCGGTCTCGAACCAGGGCTTGGGTCGGTCTCAAACCAGGGCTCTTTGGGCCCCAGTCCCATGACCAGGATAGTACGCTATGACTGTTCCGCTGGCCCAGCCAGCGATTTCATGCCCACACGTTTTTGTTTGATGATACAATAGCTACATCTGGGACTTAGTGCATTGGCATTTGTTGGTGTTTGTACCATTTGGTACCCTAACTTAAAAATTAAAAAAAAAAGATATTTCATTAAGATACAGGTACAAAACTATCAGGACAATGATAAAGCCCTCTTGGTAAATGGGGAAAATGTTGTGTTTTCTCCTAATGAAAGTTCTGTCCTATTTGTCCCAATTTTGCTCAAATTTGTCTGTTGGAAGAACAGTAGCTCTACCCCTTAAAGTGACAGGAGGAAATTTTTTTAGGATACGAATTTCTCTCAAATTGCACAGGATCGATTGTAGACCACCTACCAAGAACGTTCCGAAGGTTTATTGGACAAACAAGTACAAAAGAAAACAACAAACCTTGTTTTGAACTTGCCTTACTATCGTTATTGTCCCCATAGAACACCGTGGTTTGACTTTCTGTCGTGCACGACAGAAAGTACTAAATCATCATATTATTACATAAAGACAGCGTATTCGGCTTATTCACTTCAGGTGTGATCCAATACATTGGAAAGCATTCCAAATATGCAAGAAACCCGGGTTTGAAAAAAATTGGGGGCGCTTCTTTCTGGAAATCTCCTCATGTCTCTTTAACTGCAGCTTAGGCTATTTGGACTACAGCTGATCTGTTGAAGAGATATACATATTAATAAATGTCATAAAATGTACCTCTTGTAGATGAGATTGTTTTTATGTTGCTACAGAAATATCATTATTCTTGCCAAACCAATTCTAATTGCCCTACTTTTTTTACAAACAAAATTTGTTGTTCCTCACCTAATTCCTGTCTCAATAACTGCAATTTCATATTTGGATATCCACAACATAAAAACAACATATTATGTCTGGATTTTGTGACAAAGTATTGATAGATATAGAAATTAATGTCATGGTCAATCAGTGTCTACCATTCAATAAAAAGAAATGTCAGAATTGTCATTTGTGTCACTGTCAAAATTGTGATTACCAGAATTTTTAGTTTCGTACTCATACATGGCTTTTGAAGTCTATGATCTTTACAAAATTACAATTAATGAACAGACTCCTTCCCTTCAACTAAGCATGACATAAGAGCCTTGCACAATATGCACTATATAGTCTAGCAGATTATATGGGTTCCCATGCACCCCTCTTAAAACTAAATTCTAACATGATTTTTAGAATCTCTATGACATCTACTTAAAGAATTTTATGTTACCAAAATCAAATATTGTCCCACGGGGTCCATTTGGCGGCCATCTTGGATTAAGAGGGATTAATCGTACAAAATGGTTCAATTTAGTTGAAACATATTTCAAATGATTCGTCTCATCATAAGGAATCAGAAAATATATAGTTTGGCATATCTGTGATCTTCAGTTACAGAGATATGGGTGAAAATGCAATAAAGGTCATTGAACTTTTGATTGGTCATTGTACTATCTATAGTCGGATTTTTTATTCCTGTCAGTTCATTAAAAGTTTTTGGGGCGTGTCGAAGATTCCATTCGTTCTGAGAGGTTGTATGCTTTACCCAATCAATACAATAGAAATTCGATGTGAAGATACCGGATCAGGATTATGGCCATAATTAAAAAAATGTCCCTCTTCTTACGAAGCAAATATTACAAGGCAAATGCACTGAATAAATTCCAGACACCAAACTTGGACAAACTCTGAAGCATTCAACATAAGAAAATGATATGAGTAAGTAATTATT
>JAMKCH010084708.1:0-44020 GCA_023653785.1 Ophioderma brevispina | reverse complement strand
ATATTTCGTCTACCACTAAACGCAAGTCGGTTTCCCAGGGTGCGTGATGGGTGTATGTTAAGTGCCAGGCTCTCATATCAAGTAGAGAACCAATACACATAAAGCGGAACAGCACCTTATTCTGTTGAACAAGTGAGCATATTCATTCAGCTGAAAAAAAACGCTTTTAGTTTTTGTTCTCAACACTTCCCCCAAACGAATTCTTACCATCGACAATATACGTTTACTTGACAGGAATAAAAAATCAAAGAGACTTTAAACTCAGGAACTGGCAACCGTACATTACATTGTTATGGTTCCCGACATACATGCACAATCCCACCATACTCTGCACATGTCACTTGTTTTGTGCCATGTGACTAAGTCTATCCACAATGAATCACGCAACCCCTCCCCCCCTAATGGCGACCAACCTCTTTCAATAGACCACCCCCCAAATGATTACAAATCAATACCGACACAACACAAACCGAATAAGGTATTTTGAATGTGGTCGGTCATGGGCGTTCCATACCCACATCTACCCTCATCCTTGTCCGTTATTCAAACATAAAATTCAGAAAAGAATGCTGTATAAATGTAAAAAAAAAAAAACATGCAGAGTTCGCTTTGACGTTTTTAAAAAACATTTTAAAAAAAAAACTGCCGGGGGGGGGGGGGCTCCTAGTGGGCCATTTTTTGTCAGCTGACGATTGTTAAATAACGCTGCAATATATTGGTTTTAATTTTTTTATTTAGTTGCGCTTGAATTAGTGCAAAAAAATCAAACCATCGCCTTTTGTTGCGTTAATTAGCACGGTCCCTAGAACCCCCCTTATGCCTAACATAGTGTCCCATGAACAATAATGAAAAATCTTAATTGAGCTACTGTCATTCTGATTTTCACAATGCATACACTAGTGACCTACACAAAGTACATAATAAAATTATCCAAAAAATTCTTGCAAAGTGTAGTAGTGAGGAGGCCATTGCTGCCTATCATTTTATAAGACATCTTGTAGCGGTTTACGTAGAACCTATTGTAAATTATATGTAAGCCTAAAACTAGCAAATGGCATGAACATTTATGTTTGTGGTTAACACTTAACGCATGGGGGGGGGGGTTTTCCTAGGACCCATTTTTTTTCGGCCGGCTTTTTTTAAAGCTGGCATATATTTTGTTTAATATGTTTTGTATTTTGTCTAACTTTTTAGTTTGCGCTTGCGTTTGGTGCAAAACAATTCAAATCCATCGCGTCGTTTTTGCTTTAATTAGCATGGGTTCCCTTTTTGCACTAACAGAAGGCCCTTGACAAAAATTTAAAAAAATATAGAGTTAGTGTTATTCTGTTTTCATAATGCATCACCTAGTTGACATAAACAAAGTACATAATTATCAAAAATTCTTGGAAAGTATAGTAGGGGGCCAATGTGTCATAATATTTTATAGATTTTAATATCGGTTACTCTAAGAACCTATGGTAAATTATACACGTAAACCTAAAAAAAATATAAAATGGCACGAGACATTTCTATTTGCGCTTAATATGCTAAATATTATTTCATTTTCACCACTTAACGCATCAGCAAAATTCTAGGTGATCGTGCCGTAAAATGGCAAAACGAATTAAAGTGTCTTTTTTCGCACATTTTGACGCAAAATTAAAATCGATGTTTTGCCCCTAGTTTTCTTACTGAACAATTTGTTTCAGTTTTTATTTCTTAATTGTTGATGTCTTTGATTCCTTCTAACATGTGGTGGATTTCATCTAAAATTACTTTTGGGAAAGTGGTTATATAATGAATGGGTCCCTAGGAGCCCCCCCCCCCCTTATGCACTAACGGAAGTGCAGTTAAGTGTTAGTATGGTAAATATAGTTCATTCTTCACCAATTTAAGCAATCAGCACAAGTCTAGGTGAAGCAATGCCGTGAACTTTATGATGTCATAACTGGACCACCCTATGCAGGTCCACATCAATTCGTCAAAAAAGGCTCGCGGTGTTTGTAGTTTGTATTGCTGTTATACATTTTGTGTTTTGTCACTTTGAATGAGGCTTGGCCGCCACCGTCTGCTGGACACCCGAAGTTAGTCAATGACACCCTCTTGCATAAAAAAGTAAGGTCTACCGTCCTTTTTTGGGTAGACGTTTCATACAGACGTCCCATTGATGCAAATGAGGTATTACAATTTATTATTGATTCCGTCATGCGCTGTATAACGTTGTACAGTAGTGCTTGACGGAATATCAATGGGACCTCCACATGAAACGTCTACCCCTTTTGGTAAAAGATTGCTATGCCATTATCGGTTCTGTGGTGCTGCGTAAATCGACTAGCACGTTTACATTGTTAGTCTATAGCTGTTTATTCGGATACATACAAATTCGCTCCGTCATAACGTCATTATGCAGATCAAAATTAACAAGAATAGTCTTTAAAAAGACAATCTCATGCATTGACTTCATTCCATCATATTGATTGTCACAATACTTGAACCTTTGAAGACACTATCAGCAATTTGCAGAGTAATCTAGAAAGTTGAAGGATGAGTCCTATATAAATCGCTTAAGAAGTCATTCTTATTTCAAAAATTCAATGACAAAAAGAAAACATCAATATTCAAATATATGAATCTCATTCATACGTATTATAGAAAGTGTTCGTACGAACAACAATGAAACCACAATGCGGATTTGTTTTCTTAGGTTGCTGCCGCCTTATAACTTGCCGGGTAAATGTTTGATAGCTATACTTTGTTGGCAGACTGCAAAAATCTATTTTTTTAATATTTTTTTTTGGCATTTCAGATTTGGCAAGGCAAGTGCCTTAAACATATCTACAAACAAATATCTCGGGGTGTATGTATATTTTAGGTGGAGGGGTGGTTTTACAATCACTTAATGCATACAGAGAAATTACAACACAACTGCCGATTGAGAATCTCTCAAGCATTTGGTCATACATTACAATAACCTTGATGTGCAAATAACTTTTTAAGGCAATCCCTCAAACTATAGAGGCTGTGGTACAACTCTCACAATACACTTTTAATTATTGCAATAATAATTGGTTACTTCACTGTCATACTTTATGGGGAACTAACTTGGAGGATTGATGTAAACTTTGCAAAATAGCAAGCTTTACAATACTTTTTATTTTTTGGTTTTTGTAAAAAGGGAGAAATTTGCTGAATTCATGGTGATGTGGCTTATCAATAACAATACAGGCTGTTAGGGCATAGGCTATGTAACCTTAATAATGCAATTTGTAACTTAACACAGAATCCAAATAGCCACTTCTTGCCATACTTATTTCAATCCCAATATGTTTAATTTTTATTGAGGAAAACCTCTTACTTGCATTTTTCAAACCTTTTTCCAATGAACAAACAAATTCTTTTTGCTGGTAATAATTTAATCGTACCCCCGACTTTTTAATCGTTAAGACAAACTTGTGGTATTGTAATTTGTCCAATTGTGCAGATGTTGGGTTTATGTCCATCTGTCTTGAATTTAAACTGACTCTTTGATACTTCTTCGATCTCTTAGTTTTATTTCCTTTCTATCGGATGACTCTATCACAAGTACCACTTTCCCTGTTAACTTGTGCATCAGTTTTTACTAGCAATTGATCTTCTTGTAAAATGCTAAAATCGTGTGTTAATATAACCTATATAGTCTTAAAAGCTGTACTAAAGTCTGAGCATACAAAATTAATTCTCCATTTACCAATTTCACATTAGAATTGGGCAAGTACATTCTGTACTGTTTATATATCACATTGACAGTCAATGTGAATAGTATGACAAATACACCATGGTTAGAGGTAAATAGGACACTATGTTCCCGAGGTACTGGCTACGGCCTATCACCCCGAACCCTAAGGGTGAGTGGTGATAGGCCCGCAGCCAGTACCAAGGAAAATAGTGTGCCCTATTTCGCGATATCAACCATGTAGTATTTTTTTTTATTACCCACCCCACACGTGACTCTCCTGGGACGAGGTTGTAGGGAACCAGTTCATCCAATTTCCCTAGGGATGCACGCGTATAGGAATCAGCCAATGAAATAGCATGGTTATGTTCAGATATTCATGAGGTGTAATACAAAATCTTCATCTCAGAATATCAAGGAGTTTATTACAAGCAGGTTTATTTCACACAATGTAATCATTTGACCCAGTCCAAGCTGAGCGACTGAGTAGACCTACTCTGGGTTTAAAATCAGACACGGAGGCCCGTATTCCAGAACTTGTTAAAAAACCAACGCGATTTTAGCTTAAAATCGCCGTAATTTAAAATTGCGTTAAACAAAAAACGCGTTAAAATATTTTTAAAACTTTCTGCTTAAACAAAACTTCAACACGAGTAACATCGTCGTTATTTAAAGACGCTAACTGATGTGTATCCAAAGCTCTATTTGTGTTTTAATGGGTGAGCGCACATTGTTTCCAAATATTCCAAGCCTTTCTGGTCCTTAGTCTGTTTAAGGTGCCGTGCATTTGACGGAAACACAGACACTAAAACACTCCTTAAAAACTAACCAACCCGTCCCTAATTTAAATTTCGATGCTTTTGGCGGAGTTAAAACTGCGTTTAACTTTAAAATCCTTTCTGGAATTGCGTCTACTTAAGCGATACGTTTTTCTCACATATAACGTTCGCTAGCTTAAAATCGCGCTAAACAACCTTTGTGGAATACGGGCCTGATTGTTTTGGTTTTTACGGTTGCTGGTTTCCAAGATTTCCACAAAGAAAACCTGTGTGATAGAAGGCATTGTCGAAACCTAAATTTACCCGCTTACAATAACATATTAGTCCAACATGCACAAAGACTTTTAATGAGTATAGTCATTTCCCATGGTCCCCATCACAAAGTATAATTCTAAATATCTTGCCGTTTTTTTGAAAATCTTCATTTTCATTGCATGCAATGCAAAGTCCGAAAATAGGCCCATCAATTGCACGGGATACTCTTGTTTGTAATAGATGCAAGAATGCAATCGTTATATAGACTATACCTTGTTAGCACTGGACAGTGGACATGAAGTAAACAGTGCCCAACTATTTTGCTCTGATGCCAGGATAGCACGTTTCCCTGACAACCACAAAAGACCAATCACAAACTGATTGCTTAGTGGCATCCAGATTTTTGTGATCACAATCTCATCTTAGGGTACCTGTTCACTGTGCCGGATTAGGTTTCTTAATATATTTGAAATGTCATAAAGCATGAGACCGTATTAATTGAGAAGATGTCATGTGATAGTCTCATTACAGTATAAAAATTTGTTACACAAGTTGCTCTGAACACTGTTAACGTTAGGGTGAAATGTACAAGTGAGACATCTGCTAACTCAAGAGTAGACTCACTGGCGCTAAAACAAGAAATCACAAATTTAGACGTCGTCATTGGTTTAACACATAAAAGCGAAATCTTGATATATAAGACGTAGCATATCCTCCCTATAACACTATGCTTGCAAAACCAACATTCACTTTAAATAAGTTAACAGGACTCTTAATATACACAGCCTTCTGGAAATGCCTGCTGCTGTATGTAGAAAAATAAGTACACGGATCTTAATGGTACAAATTAAAGACTTCTAAAGTCAAAATGTAAAATCTTTCGGAAAAAAAAAATAACTGAGTTTTAAGGCATTTGGACAGACAGGAATCGTTCAGTTAACTCTGTAATCGTCTCCGTTTGTACGTCTTAGTCATTTCGCAATCCGTTCCTCCAAGGGTTAAAATCGTCCTATGGTATGCTTTAAAAATAGTAAAAACACATGGAATCCCTACTTCTCTAGACCTAGGTACAGAAACTACTTTTAAATAAATTCCATTTGAACAACATATCTTTTACATTGAGATTATTTGGGTTCAAATTGCATTAACGGAAATGTTGCAGTGGAATATGTAACTTTGTTTTCAAGACCGGTTGTGCAAATGAAAATGTCATGCATAAACCCAGAATCCCCTGCATTGATATGCCTGCACAAAAACACAAATGTCATGCAAAGAATAAAACCGAGAATTACCATGCATGCTAAATGATTACAAGGCCAAATATAGAATTATATACAACTCTAGGTCGTATAGGTCAATGAATCACCATTCATTAATAACAGGATGCGAATCCGGGACAACACGCGAGAAGTGAATCAGTATGTATAGTAAGAATTCTCTTGAGAAGCAAAGACGGAGGACAACAAGAAGCACCTGCTTCTATCGAGGTATCAGCATCAATGTTGATCATCCAGCTCTATCTAAATATGCGAATAGCCTCTCCGCGAGAAACGGAAGTTTCAGATCACTCGATGGACCCGTGTTGGATAACCATGTAACCGTTGACAATCATGTAACTGATAAGAACCAGTCAAAAAAACAAAAACATTAAAATGGATGAGTTGAAGCAAGAAATTGATATTGACGTCAAGGAACACATAGCAGAAGAGGCAAATGTAGTGGAGCCAGTTGGAATCTTTCAGCTTTTTCGCTTCTGTTCGACGTTAGACATCATTCTAATTTGTTTAGGTTCATTATCAGCCATTGCCCACGGTGCAGCCTTTCCGCTAGTAGTTTTGTATATTGGCGAGTATATAGATTCCGCCATTGATCTGAGCTCCTTGGCAAATACAACCATCATGGGAGATACTTTACCAGGTGAAGAAATCGCCAGCATTTCCATTACTTATGTAATTATTGCATTTTGCGTGTTGCTTGTCGCATTCATGCAAGTTCGGGTTTTGGAGTCTGAGTGCTGAGCGGCAGATGCACACAATCCGTCTACGCTTCTTTCATTCCATACTCCACCAAGATATCTAATGTTTGAACTCATAAAACAGGAGACCTTGCCAATCGATTCGCAGAGGATATTGAAGCAGATACTGGAGGTATTGGAGAAAAACTTGGTACAATCATCCAGTATGTGACTATGTGCTTTGGTGGGTTACTCTGGGGATTCATTAGGAGCTGGGAACTGACGTTAGTGATCGTCGTGTTTGTAGGCATCAATGATTTTCCCAGTATAATGATATCTGGCAAGCTAATTCGGAACTGACGCAACGGGTGCAAGATGACTACAGTAAAGCTGGGGCTATAGCTGAGGAGGTCCTTTCATCAATCCGCACAGTGGTCGCGTTTGGAGGAGAGGAAAAGGAAGCAAAAAGGTGAGGAGTGTAGTGTGTAGAATAAGTGTAGAAGACAGTTCCTTCTCTTCAATCTTTGTGGCTCTCTTGATTTAAGGTATTTGCGTCGATAGAGAACGAGCTCAGCTATGCGATGCGTCTTGTTGAATCTGCCCTATGCGGACACGAAGATTATCGCGGGAAATACGTTTGTTCAGTGATGCACAACTGCGATGTGTTGTGAAAGCGCAAAAGACATGCCTTTCTTTTTGACCTAAGAAAATGTTTTGTTGGGCGGAGAAAGAACATAATATTTTATTTTTTTTTAAAAAAATCGCTAATGAAATCAAAGGACTGAAGAGTTTCGAACTCCAAACAAACGAAGAAACCATCGTATATCACACACCCGTTGGAGCCCAACGCATCGTAGAAATATCAGAGATAGGCCTATAATAAGAGAAGAATATGAAAGATATGTCACAAAAACTGAAATTGCTTCGGCCAGATTTATTCAATGCAGCAACACACTCAAATGAATAAAAATAGAATTTGACCAATACCGCAGAAATATAAAAGGGATAATCGAAACGCGTGTATTATGAAGAGTCGAAGCCCGTTACCGATTTCTCTTCTCTCACATCTCACGCGTCGTGGCTGTTCACACCATTTACGTGTCGTCTTGGCACACAGCGCCTGCCATTGTTGAATCTTGGCAAACCTTGGCAAATCTTCACTGCGCTAGGGAGCTATCAACCACATCATAATCGGCTGAGCGTGGGAAACTCCACGTACACACAGTGTCAGATAGTGTTGATTCGGATTTTTTGTACATTGCGGTACACTGGAGATTGCGCAAAATACTTGGCCTATCGTAACGATTTACGCACCAAAATATTCCTAACTAAATTGTCTAGTTAGGTGACTAGTTTATAATATAGGTTTATTTTTGGAAAAAGACGAAAAAACGTGAAAAATACGATCCATACACGCATATTTCTTACCTTATCAGCAGGCTCAATTCTCGATTGCTGCTGTCAAGTCATGCCACACGCCAGGCTTACAAAACTAATAAGCTAAGGGCTCTTTCTGGTCAGGAACCGTTTCACATCAGATCGACCACCTGATTCGCTGATTTCGCGATATCCAAGGTACCGCGAAACGGTTTTTTCATTCCTTGTTCAAGCTAATCGCAGAGCTTTAACACAGCGTTTGGCTGCTAGGGAGCCCCATGACGTAGCGCATGTCTAAGAATAGCCGGCCAATTAGCGATGCGGATACGGAATAGGTGGCGCTGTGTCCCAGCAGTAGAGATGCTATGGGAGCGTAAATGGTGTGTGTTGTTGCGCAAGCACTCGCTTGTCCATAAAAAGCTGTGCGTCACGCAGTATGTTATCAGTGTTGTATTTCCCTAACGTTCCATAATGTGATTGGTCGATTTTTCTGCCATTATTATCCGAAAACCAATTGATGGAAGAAAACATGCCTCTAAAAAGATTATTCCAAACGTACAAAAAATATCACAAAGACCCCAGTTAATTTTTCTTAAGAAAAGAAAAGGCAGAGTGACAGCATGTGGCATCAGTTGCTGTTTTCACTCGCGTGTCTCATAAATATGCATAAGGGCTTTCCAAATACGACGACATGCAAACAAAATATGGTGGTGTCCAAAACTACACACACTGGCCAAAAGTATTGCAACATGCAGAAAAAAAATGTATGTTCAAAAATTGATTTAAAATTGTACCAGGACTTCTTGAATACACATTCCGTAATGTTGTCAAAGTTATAATTTTCTTACTGTACAATGCTGTTTTTCAGAATCAAACAGTGTGAAAAACGTTTGATTTCATTGTCATGTTCCCTAAATATGGCGAGTTAAGGAGCTGTCTAATGATGACTTGCTGATTGTACCCAAGAAGGAATACAGGCACAGGGACGTCAAAAATGGCCGCAAAATAGTCGCTGAATTAATTTCACTGGTTTGTCAGGGTCTACTGTAAATGTTTACGGCGAAATTCGGAGTGCTTGTATGGACCGGAAATGAGAAACGTCAATAGAAGATGGGAGCACGTCCATCACTGTTGGACTCGGGAATTTTAATGGCAAGAAAGAGGTCACGTGATAACGTGAACGCGTAACTAGACATGATTTACGTAAGCCACGGGATTTATCATTTCAAATTGCATTTCGGATGTCTCCAAATTTCCCAAATTTTTCGAAGATCACCGTCTTCCATTGACTTTATCTTATTTCAGGGCCACACAGCCACGTCGATGTTCTCCCTTAAACATTTAAGTAAATCCTAACGAACCCGTACACTTCATTAAGCGGCTGTTTTGCCCCTCCTCTTTGATTAATTCATCATTTGGTTGCTTAATTAAGTATCTGGTTGGTGATATAACGCCCGAGACGGTAACTACAAGTTGATCTTATGATAAAAGGTAATATTGCATTTCCTATTAAAAAAATACTGCAAATACGATAGAATGTTTTACAACTAATTTCTTTTTCTTCTTTTTGTTAGATGTCCAATCTTCTGACGGCGTAAGGATTCAGGGGATTAAAAAAGACACAGCTTCAGGCCTGCTTATTGGAGTCTTCTACTCGCTATTTACAGCTGCTAACTCCATTGCATTCTGTATGGTACAACACTGTATTTAGAATTCGAAAACTGTCACCAGGAAACGTTTTTTTCAACCTTTGCCGCCGTCCTATTTCGTGTGTTCCTCCTTAGGAAATCTGCAACCAAATTTTGGATATATTGCTGCACTAGGGCTGCAGGGATGGTGTGGAAAATTATTGATCGGCAGTCAGAAATTGATCGCAGTTCTGGAGAGGAAGAAACCGGATTCATATTGGACATTTACCCTTTGAGAAGTCCATTTTTCTTTATCCAAATAAAGGATGGTAACCATTGGCCGTTTAAATTTGCAATCACGGGGGCGAACTGGGTTTGGCGTTGGATACGGTGCCAGTGTCTGCTGTAAAGCACAACGGTACGCCTTATTCAGAGATTGTAAGGACATCGATGCCGGAAGAATTGAGATAGACGGTAATGACCTCCGTGATGTGAATGTGAATGGTGACGTGACACATCGGTGGTCGTTGTACCAGGAGCCTGTTTTTGTTCTCTACTTTCCATTAAATGGAAAATATTATGTATGGGAAGATAGAAGCTTCCATGGATGAATGACAAGCAGCAAAAGAACCAATGCCCACTTTATCTCTTCTGCTTTACCAGAAGGTTATGATGAACAGCTTAGGGTTGTCGTGTTCTCTCGGCGTCTACTTTCTCAGGAGGTCAGAAACAAGAATCGCGCCATAGCAGAGCACTTGTTCGTGATCCTGCAATTCTTCTCTGTGATGATCACGTCAGCCATTAGACACCGAAAGTGAATCTAGTACAGAATTCCCTTGATGAAGTTAGAATTGGACGCACACCATAGTGATTGCACCTCGGCTTATCAACATAAAGATGCTGACATATCTGCGTTTTTGACAGGGAATACGTCGTGGAGAAGGTAAGCACGAAACCTCAATGAAAATTCCCTGAGGGGGTATACAACCAATTAGCGTCATGACCTTGAAAGGGAAATGAAAGTATTTACTCAGACCGCCAATTACTGAAGCAACAAATCGAAAACATAAATAAGAAATGACCTCTAATTATTGCAATTTCCCACAAACGATCTACAACAATTTAGATATACCCAGCTGAGCTTTGAGATTGTGAAGATGTCGAGGTTTATCAAAATTTCAGTGTAGGCAGAATCATAAAGTTCAAACAACCCCGAAATCTTCTCAATCGGCGTCGGCACTGTCGCGCTGCATTGGCGGGGCCGCATACCTTCGTATGTGCTTACGTGTGTCAGCTTTATCTTAGAAACATATACTGCTTCCTTTCAAACGAGGAGGAATTAAACAAAGAATAACCCTTGTGGATTATTCCTTTGGTCTGGCAATTGTAGCTCTTGTAGCCAACTTTTACAAAATTCAGTCCCTTGTAATGTCTGTCTGGCGAAGAGTTGACATTGAGACTTTCGACAAATGGCATTTAAAGCCATGCTTCAGCAGGAGATCTCCTGGTTTGACGATGAATCAGAACAGCACAGGCATTCTGACAACAATACTAGCCACGGAAACGTCGCAAGTGAGAGGATAACTGGGTGCCCGCTTGGGTTTGTAGTTCAGTTTTTGCAACATGGATAGGGATAATCATTTCGTTCTACTCTAACTTTGCTTGGCAGTTGACTTTCCTTCTGTTAGGGTTTTTCTACCCTTAATAGCAGCAGCAGCTGGAATTAATTGGAAGTTACTGTCAGGAAACAACATAGCAAGAAACAAAGTCAGGAGAAAGCGGGTCACTGGTATTGGAAACCATAGAGAAATATCGCACTGTAGTGTCCTTACATGAAAAGAGTGTGTACGGAAATTCAAAACCTGTACTTAAGCAACCGGACCTCAAAAGTCAAAGAATGCTTTGGATTAGCGCATTGAATTTGGCGCTTTCTCAAGGCATTATCTATTTTTGTTACGCTGCAATTTTCTGTCTTGTGGGGATTTGAAGAAATGTCTATGGATTCCAAAATATCTTCCTAGTGTGTGGGCTATAGTTTTTGGTGGATTTGCACTTGGACGTGTAATCGCACTGTTTTCCTGATTATGGTAAAGCCAAACTTGCGTCTTGCAATATATTCAAACTCTTAGATAGGGTACCTTTATTGACGCATACAGTGATCAAGGATTAAAACCCGACGTATTCACACCTGACTCAAATTTAATGCCGTACACTGCAAATATCCGACTACTCGAGAAAAAAGTTCAGGTGGTACGACGTCCAACCTCTCATAATCCTGGTGAAACGTTATCTCTTGGTGTGCAGCAGTGGGTTGTGCAAGTACTACAGTGAGTCTTACATAAAGATTTTATGATCCATTGCAGGGATATATCCATCTAGATAAGTTTGATATTAAAGACCTAACGTTCGATGGCTGCGATCGCAGATAGGTTTGGTATCGCAAGAACCAGTACTGTTTGACGGAACCATTGCCGGAAACATCGCGTACGGAGATAATACACGTGATGTTCCCTTGGATGAATCGTTGGAAAGTGCTAACGAAAGCTAACGGATACACACCTTTATAAAAGGACTGCCCTTGGCTACGACACCAATGTGGGTGAAAAAGGCACTCACTTCAACAGGATGCCAGAATCAAAGATTGCCACGGCCAGGGCACTTCTCAGGAATCCAAAGATACTTCTGCTAGATGAAGCCCACGTCAGCTCTAGTACACAGAGATTTAGGAAAGTTGACTGACAGGATGCGCTTATGAAGCCAAAAAAGGTTCGCACGTGTATCACTATTGCCCATCGCTTGTCTACCATTCATGAGGCCGAAAAAATTGCCGTTCTCCAGTATGGTCAAGTATCAGAATTTGGCACCCACCAACCAACTTATGGAACTTAAAGGCCAATACTACAATTTATGTACATCGCAAGACGTAGCCGGTGAATAATATTGGCGAAACCATCTTCTTAGATTATTGCTGTTAGACCTTAGATCTCCGTTATCCATCGCGAATTGATGCGGTGGTAAATAGCCAATCTAAATTGTCTATCATCATAAAATTTTTCCATTAGCCACTCAACAGATCTCTTTAATAATAATAATAATAGTAGAATAATAAGAGTAATAATCTCAAATCTATACTACTAAATCAAGTAGGAACAAAACGGTCCCCAAATAGGTCGTCCGATTATGTTGTCAAAGAATAGTTGTCCAATCACTGCAACAATACGTTAAACAACATTTGAAAGCAAGATGTATGCCACATGCACAAGATAATGATCGGCACAAGATATATGACCCGAAGTGATCCCTACATTTGACCTCATTTGTTAACTCTCCACATAAGACCCATGTCGCAATATATAGCATACCAAGTATGAGCTTGACCATCACAATTTTAACCAAGTTGATGCCACAAGCACAGGATTGACCGAAGTGAACCTGAATGACCTTTGACCACCTCATATGTCCCGAAACTAAACCTCCTTCTGAATGTATTAGCATACTAAGTAATTATACAGTAAACCGGGGAACAGCTTAAAGATTGTAGTTTTATTTAACATAACGTTTAAAAGGTCCCAGGCCCATGGCCCGATCGCTATATCCCTCGTCCCCAGAAGCCCCAGATTTTAAACCGAGTGGTCAACATTTTGTATCCAAAGAAAGCTACTATTTTTCTCTTTACCTGTGAAATCTTTGAGGGCCAAAGGATGTTTGGTTTGAATTACTGAGCGAAAAGGTACCCCATTTGGTCGACCATATTAATTTTTACAACAGCACTCTATGGGTCTACGAATCACGATTTCTGCTCTCACTTAAACCATTGAATATCGGCGCAAACTTTACAGGTGGGGTTTTTGGGTGAAGGCCATCTATCAATATGAAAAACTCATATTCCTGTAATATCGGGCCATCTCCCCTTTAAGGCCGAGTACCACATCGTGTACACCTGTTCTAAAATTTGCTACACGCTGCTACATATGAAATAATCAGTTGTACTACTGCAATTTGAAAAGAATTGCTTCAAGCTTAATGCACAATAACAGAAGATTTCGTCTGAGAGAGATTATTGAGTTTTCAGAACATATCGCAAATGCTTTACAAATTGAGACTCAAAGTACCGTAAATTATGGAGTTCCTTAGATGTCCGATCTATTTTTCAATGTGATGAAATTATTTTCATGTATGAATTGATTGTTGTGTTTAATGATAATAAAAGAAAGTTTATTTTCAATGCATGGCTAATTTTTTATTTGAAGTAATTTGTTTTGAGGAAAATTCGAATTTTGACTATGATGTGGCGTGTAGCATCAGTGTAGTGGATAGTGTGGTATAACAAGAGAGAACAATGCACAACAACAAACACACCACACACATAATAATAATACTAATATTCATAAAATTACGCTCTACAAGAAACACTACTTAAAACACGAAATTAATACACACATACTAAGGAAAACTAACAAATCCAAAGTTCACAAATTTCTAAGCATCGAAATAGTATGTTTTTCAAGAGGCCTGTTTTAAAGACACTGTGGAAGGTGCCTCTACTGTAACCAGAAGCTTGTTCCACAGTTTAGGACCAATACGTTAAATGATCGATCGCCAAATCCAAGCTAAGTTTATGCTTGGTAATAGGATAACCAGTCGTTTAACATCAACAGAAGACCGTAGCCTTCGACTTGTAACCATCAGGATTACTATCCAACACATTACACAAATGATACATGGACGTACCTGCCCGTGAAGAGACTTATACACACATAAAGCAGATTTGTATCTGATACATTTCCTTAACTGACAACCAATGAAGATAGTCCACTCAATCTATGAAATATATTAGGTACATCCTGGACAAAATGTGCTACAGAAGGTTTTGTTGCTGTAACTAGCATAAAGACCGCCCAAACAACATATCAAAAGGTTAGAAAAAAGGAAGCCACAGACATTCGAATTTGCATTTATCTTACGTGTATGTGAAACGCGCGCCCATATTTCGACAAAGTATATAGCATAAATGCATTTTAGGGAGATTTTCCATTTTTCTGTTGTATTTGAAACATGTTTTTGCATGGCCTTTGCCTTCAAGGTGTGTAGCTCTTGCAATTGATATATTAAAAGTGGAAGTATGGTCTTAGTCAGATGGCCGCAGTTTTTGCCCGCCAAAATTAATTTTGCGTTCTAGAGATTATTGGTCAGACTGCAATCGGATGGGAGATCTTATTTAGCAAAATTATTATCATTATTTTTTCCAAACCATTGGGTCAACTAATGTCCGGGGGCCTCCTATGCGAAGTGAGGGATATATGTGCCTCGGCCAAGTGAAAAATAGGATCCGTTTTCGGTCTCTCTTCAAACCCACCTGGAATATCCACCATCCAACGCCTCCCGGAATCCTTTTCCGGTCTTTCACTAAAAATGTAACCCACAAAATACGGGGTCTTCGGTACACAGCGTAATAAAGATGGGGCCATCCATTTGAAACTTAAAGAAGGGGGCCATTGACGTTAAAACCTGAAGTTTAAAAAAAAATAGAAAGTTTTTTATTTTTTTTATTTTTTTTATTTTTTTTAACATAAATGATAAAATTGCTTGCCATGAAATTATAAGAAAATTGTTAAAACTGTGCACGTAGACTGCGAAAATTTTGAATTTGGGTGTTTGTCAAATTCTTTTAAAAAAGCTTTTTTTATAATTTTAATTCAAACTTGTGGATAAAAGTGGATAGCATGAAAGAACAAAGGGGTCAATTAGTAATGGTGGAACATTTTTAAAAAGGGGGTTCTTTCCTGGGTCAGCATTCTAGACGTTCCCAAGTCAGCAGTCTTTCACAGACCTTGACTAAGCTAGCTCTAACAGGGATGTGATATGTTTCTGTGCTGCACAAGATCTACTACAAAGTGCATCATTTTAGAATGGCTGAGGAGAACGTCAGCCTACATCTAAATGCCAAAGCGACGGGCTGAAATCCCTGATCGTCGATGAGGAAGAGAATCATCAACCTACCTGCCCTACACACGGTACCCACTAAAAAGGTTAGACCCAGTACCTCGGGTCCTATACTCAGTAGTTACAGGGCCGTGGCCTGATCGCTAATAGTATCGTTCCCATACTCCAATATTTTACAGAAGTGGTCAAGATTTTGTATTTGAATAAAGCTACATTTTTCTCATTTCCCTGTGACCTATTTGGGCAAGGATATTTTGGTTTGGATTTCATGAGCAAAAATGTACCATTTTTGGTCGAGGACCGATATTAATTTACATGGATAGAGGGCTAAGAATCATGTTTTTAGCTCTCCCAGGAAACGGTTTAAAAGATCAGCAGGGCAAAACTCTACAGATGGTGTTTAGGGGATGAAGACCATTCTATCAAGATGAAAACTTTATTTACTTAAATCGGGTCGTCCCCTTTTAATATATTGTATAATAACCAAAATATAGCAAAAATGCACATAGGTTTATGCAATTAGCATGTCTTGCCATGCGTTCCTTTTTTCTACCTTTTTTGATATGTTGTCGGAGGGTTTGTACACAGGTTTACAGCAAGACAACTTCTGTACGTTTTTTTTTGTCCAGGTCATACCGTAGATTGAGTGGACTAAGAGTGATCAAAGGTTTGAACAAAGCTCTGGTCACGCGACCACTGCACACCAGGCGCGCATCTTTATTTTGCAAGCGCTGGACGCGCCCTTTTGGAGATCTATTTCAGTGGCAATCATATAGTAGTGAATGGCATAGTCAATGCGGGACAAGAACAAAGATCGTACAAGCATGGTTGCAAGCATCATCAAAAGTATAAAACTCGGATAATCGGCCATAAATTACGAAATGGGTAATTTAAACTTTTACAGATAGCTCCGATTTGATTGGAGGGACATGGTGCGGTATTATGTTCAGACAAGCAGCACTCTTTCATGGCAACGTTATCGGTCAACCCACAAGTGTAATCACCAGTGATGCATAAGTTTACCACTCCTGGGGTCTGGGAAGAGGTTTACTACTCCTGGTGAAAAGAAGGATAGAAGAATGCTTTAACGACAACATAACACTAATTATGTAAAACAGATTTTTGTATTTCACAGATTTTATTGTAATTCAATTTATTGGTTATTACCCAGTGTTCTTTCCTCCTTATGTATTTCTTATTTGTTTTTTTTTTGTACCAAATTCACCCCTTTCCATTTCTGCACCTTTTTGGCCCGCCACATTATAATTGTGCAGGTGCACACGTTTTCACTAATTACAATAATGTACCAGCGTATTTCATTATCACTGATTAATACTGAAAGTCCAGACTTGTGTGAAAATGAAAAAAAATGTCATATAATGTTAAAGAAAATGTATTTTTTATGTTTGTATTGTAAAGTGTTTGATATATAAGTAACCATGTTGACACAATATGAACAAATAATGTGGTCAGGTACTTAACTAACTTTCCGACGTTGTTGTTAGGTTTTGTGAGTTGATGATTGGTGTGTGTATAGGGAGGCTGTGGATTGAAATGAAGTCTTTGGTCCCGTCCTTAGTTCTGTTTTCTTTTGTGGGTGTTGGGGTTGGTTGGTGGATTGAGATGGAAAATAAAAGCACGAGGCTTTTGCATGGTAAAAAGAAGAAAAGTATGGTTTTCTGTATCGTTTGTTCGTTTTTTTTTTTTAGATAATGAAATCGCGATTTGTTTGGTATCTCTTTCCGTATGTGTTAAAATCAAAACAATTTTGTGCCTGGGTTCCTTAATAAACAACAACCATGTTTGGAAGAATTTAAACTTTTGTTCCTAAAAATCTATTTGATTTTTCAAGGAGCACCACCCGATCCTCAACCTCGACCCCACCTTTCACACCATCGGACCTGCGATTTTGGTATCATTAGAAACTTAACTTTGTATTTTTCTCACATCTGTAAAAAACACTCTTGCTCATATAGTTGGAATAAAATATGTTTTACCACTTTTTTATGTAATGATTCTTCCAGTGTGAGTTATTTAAAACCGCATATCTGGGGTGTATATCGCCACACTAGATGGATGATATCTTCCGAACATATCACCATGAACTTAGTCCATAATTAACCCTTTACAAACTGCGTCCTTAGCCTGAAAGGAAAAGGGGGTATTTGAACAGCAAATTTAAGGATTTTGTTACAAGTTTTTCACATGTCTTTTTTACATATAACACATTTCTGGGGGATTTCATGCATGGAAATGTTCAATAGTACTGTTTTAAATGTCAATCAGTCACTAACATCGGGTATGACCAACCTGGCATGAATCAGTGCGTCAAGACGTCGTAGCATACTGTCCACAATGTTGTTTATGTTGCCAATGGGCAGAGCGTCCCACTCATCGGTCAGAGCGTGAACGAATTCCTGTAGTGTTTGAAGAAGATTTGTTTCACATAAACCCTTCTTGCATGTGTCAAACATTGGTGTTCCAGAATGTCAGGTACACGACGGCGTTCATGTTTCCTTCTGGCACCACTGATGTTTTTCAGTGGTGCCAGAACCCAATGAATAGCAGCCCATACCATCACTGAGCTGCTACCGCCTTGAGCCGATTCCTGAATACAGTCATCTCGGAGGTTCTCACCACGTAATCGACGAACCCTTTGTCTTCCATCTTGATGGTCAAGGATGTAGCGGCTCTCGCTAATAAACACAACATTTCGCCAGTGTGTGAACTAAATCGTCTGTGCTCCTTAGCCCGGCGAAGTCGATCAACTCGGTGGTGATCGGTTGGGCGTGGACATTTGGTCATTAGTCTTACCCGGTAACCATGTTAAAGCAATCTCCGATTTACAGTTTGGAGGGAAACTTTGATTCCTTAGTGTCTTCTCCACAAACGACGACGACGGCTCGCTCGTTGGCATTAGGTTGGAAAAAAGGCTGAAAAAAATATTCCAACTTTATGAGCAACAGTGTATTTTGACTGACTTCTTTCCCATTTTGATGCCACAAGCTAAAATATGGTTTGTTTATGTTAGCCGGAAATATTTTGTTCTATGGGCTATTATAATACACAAAATTATACACTCACATTAAAATGGTAAGTCGGATTCAAATGAACTTTTTGGAATTGATGTATGTTGATGATAGCCCTTCCTATGAAACAGAGAAAAAATAATGTTGTAATCAGGTGGGACCCCACTTCAAATATTTTTTTGTTGTGTTTGTACTAGGTTTAATGCAGGCTCTGGTGCAGGTATGTTCATTATAGGCCTACATTTGTTTGTTTTGTGTTTGTTTTTTCGTAATTCTACCACTGATATAAGTCGGCCTAATGACATTAAGCAACACAAAACAAGTTAAAATAAACATAAACTTCTTGGGAATGGCGTAAAATATGGGTCATACAAAGCTGCCCGGAAAATCTGTTGGCACAAAATTCCAAACTTAAGACTTTGGCCTAAAGCTTATACCATATAAATTGGTAAGTAGGCCTACGTACTGATCAAAGAGGTCTGTTTTGGGTCAGGCCAATACGTTGCTTCTCGAAACTTGAGCAAAGTCGCGTCTTTGTCATGAAACTACAGATTGTCCCAATAAAAACTATACAATCAAAGTAAAAATTATTAAAAATATAAACTGCGCATTTCTGCGAGATATTTTAACTTTAGTTGTTAGACTAGTTCCTAAGCTAACTCCTCGCTTTTATTCCATCCCTAACCGGAGATATTGTCAATTGAACACGAAGGATGAAATACTACTTGGGCCAGTTTCCCTTGACGGTTCAAGAAACTAAAGGAACACGGCATGTAGCATCATTGTGAGATTAACCGTTTTTCAAACAAAAGAACATTGTACAGATCAGAATGAATATATTATCATGCATTGAACTAATCAATATATCATTTTTTCAAACAGTGAAAGCCCCAAATATATGTTGTGGGGGAATTGGGTGCCTCACTCTCAGGGGACAATAATCTTGAAATCCATGTACATTTTGGGAATTTGACTGCTGAAACTAATGAAACAGGCACAAGTCTCTGTTGAAGGACAAATGTGCGGACAAGGCTCTAATGTGGAGGGACAATTTACCCTTCCCCTATTCACCACTCCCTCCGAGATGCCAGGGAGGAACATAATGAAGAAACCAGTGTTGAACAAGGAACCATAAAGGAAAGGATGGTTGGTGTTCAAAGGTTTGAGTTTATTTTCAACAAGGTGTTTTGTTATGGTTCTTACCTTCTGCTGAAACCTAAAGTAAGGCTGAGACAACAAGCCTCTTTGCTACATGTATTTTAATTTTGGCAATTGGCGCGTTATAAAGATTTAAAACATGATATATCAACAAGAAGCACACTTAAACCTATTTTTTTGTTTGATTTTCAATAAAGCATGTCTATGAAGTTGATTTTCATGGTAACTGTGTTGGTATCAGGATAGCCAAAACTGGCCCAACAGTTTTTCATTTTTTCAAGTGTCTCAGATAATTGGCCATAACTCCTGAACCAGACCCCCCAATTACCCCACCTTTTTAAAAAATCTATTGAAAGCTGGAACCTTTCATACAAAGAATCAGTTAAAAAATTCCCAGTTGCAATTGAATCTTAAGTTCTTGGGCCCCAAAAAATGAATCTTTGATTGTATAGTTTTTTTTGGGCATCTGTATGGCAATAGGCTGGCAAAACATTCAATTTCGGTTGTTTTCAAATGTCTCCACATGGCGCGTCACGTAAATCAATTGGTAGAGAGAATTCTTTGGTGATCTCCGTTTTTGGCAAGAACACGGGTTCACGGGATATGTAAAAGCCTTAAATGGGGATGGCCCGAATTAATGGATTAAGTTTTCATCTGATAGATTGGGCCTTCACCCAAAAACTACATCTGTAAAGTTTTCGTCGCGTCGACATTTCAATCAAACCCGCTTTGATGCTAAAGAGCGAAAAACGTGATTTTTGTAAGCCCAATAGAATACTCTGTAAAATTAATATTGGTCGAGAACCAAAATGTGCAACAGTTTTTCGCACATACGTCCAAACCCAAACATCCTTGGCTCTGAGATTTCACAGGATAATGGCAAAAGAGTAGCTTTCTTTCTTCCGATAACCAAAATGTTGGCCCTTCCGGTAAAAGTTTGGGGCTTCTGGGGACGAGGTTATTACGGATCGGGCCATGGACCTTTAAAGGCTCAATTGACGTAGCTAGTGCATTATGTTGATCGTGGTCTGAGCAATCGGTTTGTGAAAAAAACAGTGCACAACCGCACAAACTGATGCTTAGACTCCAATTATCTAACATAATCACGCAGCTCATAAAATATCATATCAAGTTTATTTCCACGCACATATCAAAAGTTCAACGAAAGACCGTGACAAGGAGGAGGCAGTTCGAAAGGCCAATAAAGGCCCGATATAGAGACTAACCCCCTAAGCAAAATTAAGTTCCAACCAAACACATTAAAATGGACACAGACTGACAAACATGACATCACAACACAAGTGACATGCCCCCCAAATTTACTTGTTTTTCATAAATGAAAGTAGTATTCTTTCAGTGTATGCCGTAATTTGCCACGGATATTCTTCTTGTATGTAGGTTTTCTAGAGAATGCCATAAAGCGGACCAGGAGTTCTCACCTACCTGTTGAGAGATGTTTTCTTTGTTTTTGATATAACAATACTTGTGGGCATTTCTTGTATTGTAATCATGCGCTTTCGGTATGTTTGAGAAATATTTGTCAAAATTCCCGGTGTCGACGTAATTATGGTACGGCGTACTCATAGTCCGGGAACCAATGTGAACACTAGGGCAAATCGTTCAGTGACTCTTCACGCAGCATAGTTTCACACTTTATTTCCGTTATCGTCTATGTAGCCCCGGACTGTTGGCTCCCGCCGGACTATTATCTGCTTTCCAACCGGTAGCTTTTTAGGAAAATGTTTTAAACATAAATACACCCCAAATTAAGTTTAAAGTATCAAACACTTTATTACATTATAGTAAAGGAACAGTAGGCTGGAATGGCATCGGTAGCGACCTGTTGGAAAATAGTTTTCTCGTGCCTCACTTTTGAAGTTTAAAGATGTTTTTAAATATATAGAAGGGGCGTTTTCCCCATATCCAATAACCGTAATTAATTGTACGGCAATACAAGGGGAATTACCAAGTATAGTAATATACGATCTGGTAAAATGCTTGAGTTTATTTAATACACCAATATTTCAGTATATTATCCTTTGATAGGACATCAATATGGTACTTCCATGTTAGATTTTCATCAATGATAACACCGAGAATTTTTGTATTACGCACTCTTCAAGGTTTATATTGCGATGTGACATTAACCACAGTTGAATTATCGTCTTGTCGATTTAGATGGAATTGACTGTTAGTCATTACGTATGGTTTTGTACCTTCCGTGTATGTTTAAGTTCTGTGGGGCTTGCCTAATATCATACCATTTTTTTTACCTAGAATGCAGATAGTTTATTTCCCTTAACCATTTACATATTCTTCTAATTCAAATTTTATTAAGTCCATGTATCAAATCAGGATGAGAGTACACAATAGTTAGTGTCATCAGCGAATAATATAAAACCTAACCACCGATTGAAGTACCATTAATATCATTACATAAGTATGAAAGGCAAGGACCAAGTTGACCCTGCGGTACAGCCACTTTAATCTCTGAAAGTCAGAGTTTACTGAAGAATAAGAAAATATTTTTCGATTGCTTTAGGTAACTCCTAAACCATTTAAAACGACTCCCTGAATCCATAATATTCCAATTTGTATAATAATATAATCATGGTTTATGGTGTCGAAGGCTTTCGATTGAGCTAGAAATTTTCCAATGTTTGTTTCATGTTTTTCTACAGCATTCCACTTTAACTACTAATTCCAAAATTGCCATAGAGGTTGAATAATTTGGCCCGAAACGCCAAATGGTTTTCGTTTAATTGATTTTTTATCAATATCGATCATGCACCGACTTGATGACCTAAGCTTTCCAAAATTTTGGATAAGCATGGTAAGTACATACACCGGGGGTCGATAGTTACAACCGGTTCGATAGTTAGAAAAAACGTCAGGGCCTCCTTTTATTGAACACGTTGGCAATTTTCAGATTATTTGGGACTATACCGTAGATTGATATGTTAAATATCAATGCCAGCGGATTGGTTATCTCTCGAATGACCCTTTTAATAAGTCATGTTTACGGTCATGTCACCATACCAGGGCCTTCTTGTTCACATCAAATTTATTAACATTGTTTTATTATTTCTTCTCTACTAGTGGTGACATATTTACACGTTTTGAAGTTGTTTTCTTAGATTAGCAAAGTACTTTTGCCATAATGCTGTATTTGTGAAGCAAGTTAGGGTCCTATATTAAAACAAAAAATGGAATCACTAAATGCACATTTAAAAAACGCTGTTTTAACAGTTAATACTGGTAATTTTTACACTTTTTAATGTTGTTTTGACGTTCTTTATTTTGCCAATTATGGCATTGAATAGTTCTCCACGTTTTTGCATGTTATTTCTTGAGCAATGAACTGTTTATCGGTAATACACGTTTGGCTTACGAATTAAGTGTTGAGTTTTTATTTCCGGTATGTTTTGAACTGTTGTAATCGTTGGTCACTCGGACATTGTAATACTGCTTATACAACCTTAATTTTGTTTTGTTGTACATTTTAAAAGACCTTTAGTTATCCATGGGAATGAGGTACTGTCCTTTTTATTAACCTTATATTTCCTTAATGGTATACAATCGTCGTTGCAATGTAATATTTATAAACGCGTTGTAGTCCTGATTGGCGTCATTGCCATTCAGAATTTCCACCAGTTTACTCTTGATTAATTCTTTTTTAAATTTTGCGTATTATCATCGCTATAAACCCTTTTATAAGGAATTATTTATTCTTATTACTAGGGTTCATTTTGGATTCAATTTTTGACGCAACAATTGTTGTGCAAGTGTCCCTATATCGGTAACGAGAATTGCAGATTTACAGAACACAAATCATTTGTCAATACGTTATCAATTATTGTAGCATTGCTCTCTGGCTTAGTAATTGTTGGAACAACGGAATCTGAGTAAGATCAGTTTAAATAATCATGTGTAGGTCTGTGCGAATCAATCTTTAAACAAATCAATGTTAAAATCCCATAATTAGTTTAACCTTTGTCCAAATTAAATACTTAATACAGGGTCAATTAGCATTAATGACTTCCATCGATTTATGTAATGTGATCTGTAACACTGTTCCCAATAGAAGATTTTTTTTTCCCACTCCTTTCTATTCAAATAAAACACGGATTCAAAAAACATATTTCTTTGACACAAGTCCGTTCTTAACTTGTACTTAACACGTTTCGAGATATACATACATACTCCACATTTTTGCCCATCCTTTTTCGTTTGCGAATTCCAAAGTATAAGGATCCCGACAGCCATATAATTGGTTTTTGCTCCGATTTGCCGATAATTTTATTTGCCCTGGACCAGTTGCTAACTCAAAATCTAATTCACTATTTTAATTACATTCGTTTTTTGTGCTATATCAGTATGGGGAGTTACAGTAAGGGAGTATCATCAAAAAAAGACCACCGCTGGCAATGAAAAGGCATTTACAATATCAATTTACATAGCCCTATGATAATTAATAACAATGACCTAAGATTGAAGCCTTGTGGTACGCCCCGCATTATTATATATTAAATAATCACTGTTGATATCGTACAAATTGTGTTCTATTATCGCAAGTAACTTTATTAAACCATTGAAGGCAATACCTCGAAAACCTTAATATTCCAGTTTATACAACAAAATGTCAAATGGTTAAATGTGTCAAACCTTTTTCCCACAAATTTCATTTTTTCTACTGCATTACTTATTTTATCAACTAAGTCAATGATGCCCATATTGGAATGAATTTTGAATGTTAATGATTTGATCTAATCCAAATTGTTTATCATTCAATATAGTGGTTTTTTATCAATATAAGTCCATTCTCTTTAAATACTAGTTCTTCATAATGTAGAAAAATGGAAGAAAGAAACAGGTCGATAATTGGAAAATCTTCTTTATCATCTTTTTTATATATTATCGAACTACTTTCGCTATTTTCAGTTGGTCTGGAACAACGCCAGTAGAAACGGAACTATTGAATAATTCGTCAAAGGCGTTGCTATTTCTTTGGCAACCCTCTTTACAATATAGTTTCAGTTGTGATACCGAGTGTGCATGCATGTTATTAAAAATAACAAGCTCTAGAGCTGTTATGGGTTGTTTTACAATAAGGGTACATCGGTTGTCTCATTTGGGGTGAAAATGAAGTGTCGTGATTATTTTCAATACTAGATGTTTTTTTTGCATTGTCGGTATGGTCAGAATATAATTTTAAAATGTGGAGGCATCACGTCTTCATGAACAATTTTTATGATTGATAAAATGTCAAAAAAATTTCGGAGAGGACAAGATTTTGACGGAACACTTCATTCATTTCTACATTTGGGGTAACAAACAAAATGCTTTGATTATTTTCAGTATTAATGTATTTGAAAGGACAGATATTGACGGAACACTGACTTCTAGCTTTTGATCATGTGATACAGGAATACTTAATGGGTAGCCACCAAGGCCCGTATTCTCAAACGATGTTTACCGCTAATCACTGGTTAAAGCGCAATTTATACGCCCGCTAAAATAAACGTAATTCTCAAAGATGGTTAACTTTATATGCTGTTTAAATTTTAGCCGAACATGTCTAAAACGTTGTTAGACTTAAACTTGTTCCGGGGTAGTTTAAGGCGTGTTTAACTTCACGCTTTCATCAAATGGCTGATATTTTCAGCTATATGTGATACTCGTGGTTAGACCATTTGTCTCCTTTATTTCTTTTTATCTTTTTTTTTTCCGAGTCTCAGATGATTTCTTCGTCTTCCATTTTTCCTTTGCTTCGTATTTTTCATGCTCGTGTGTATCTGTTATAGTATTGAATATAGCAATGCGGCACAGCGATACAAACAGTTTTAAATAGGCCGGGTTTTTGTCTCCATCACTGAACAAATTTTCTAACCCTTGCATAACGGGACATTCTTGAAATTTAACCCGTAGTGGGCTTCCTGCATAGTATTTACAACTACGGGAGACATTATCTGACATATAATGTCCAGCGGCATGTAATATTATCAGGCGAAAATAAGTCACCGTTCGGTTTAATGATATTTATGGTGTTTAATAACGGTGATTAGCTAAAACGACTTGTTTAATTAAGCCTACCACAGTTTAGGCAATCACCCGTTTATGTTAAACATCGTTTGATAATACGGCCCTCAGTTTTTAACTACAAATGTAAAAACAGAACTAGAGTTTTAAAAAGAAAAAAAATCACAATTAATCTATCAATGTGTTTAAGCTTTAATGGCCTATATATGGAGAGGACATTTTTTTTTTGACGAATTGGGGGGGGGGGGCCACTAAATTTGAAAACCCGACATCACATGGTACAAAATAGGTGCTTCCTGGATATTGTCACAGTGGCGTAATCAGCGGGGGGGGGGGGGGGGGGGCAGGGAGGACGAATCCCCCTCAAACAAACCCTGCCCCCTTCAGCCCCAAATGAACTGATTTTTTGTACAGTGTCTAGGCGAAGGACCCAAATTTGCCCCCTCCAAAAAAAGCCTTTTGGCCACCCTTCAGCCCCCCCATTTGCAGAGGTCTTGTTACGGCCACTGATTAGTCACCTTTCTTCCAAAGTTATTCTTGAATGCTGATGTTTGTCCCGACTGTTTCTTTTTGCTATGCTGAATCTACTCAAATATTACCCTACATCACATGAGACAGTGATTTTAAGCTATTTCCCTACATATGTACAACTTTAGTTTTAGTCATCAAGCATTTCTAATGGTTTCTTTGCAGCTGTATGACGGGAGTGCTCTTTGGTGTCTTAAGTGGGCATAGTCCATTATGTAAAGTCAAGTAATGTTTTTTTTTATTAATGGGTATATTGTAGTGGTCAGCCAAGAGGTATTCTGATTGTAAAACAACCCTTATTAAAAAATAACACCCTAGTAAAAAAACAAAATCCTTCTCGAACCCGATTCGTGTAGATAACGCACGGGAAAACCTGGAATCACAACAAAGACGCTATCACTAGAATCCTCCATTTATAACCGTAATCTACATAACATCACAACGGAAGAGCAAAGATTTTGCTTTATATTTTGTCAATTATAATGAATGCGGTAGCAGATATCTGCCCACTTTAGCAAGCAAACGGGAATAAGCCGCTCGATGTACATTTTTTCCTCTCCTTAGGCTAAAAACGGAAGTGATTATGATTTTTTGGATGTTTTTCAACCTGTAACTCCAGAAACTTTTATTAATAGATAGTACCAACTTACCCTTTTAATTCCTTGTGGTATAGGCAATAACGTGTATACTTTTCAACATGACTGTATCTTTGACTAGACCTCCTCCTTAAGGCACCATTGCGGCACTTAAGAATCACATTTTCAGGGTTCCCTCTCTGGGTGCTTACATATTTAATCACTCAGTCGTTTTTTGTTCGCGGAGATGTGTTTGAAAATGTTCCTGCCTGGCTTCCCGGCTGATTCCTGGAATTGAGAAAACGTTTAAAATCACCCGTGGAAACAACCATGAACAGGGGGGGGGTGAAGGGGGAGAAAATCGGGAAAATCGAATCTGTTTTTCTAGCATTCTTTTATTTGAAAAAAGGTCAAACTGCGATTCACAAGTAACCGAAATATCACACGCTAAGGCGACTAAATAAACCCTGTTTTACGGGCCCGACCGACCCTACTTGAAAGGTACGCTCGCCTGTAAAACTTTTTTTTTGCCTCCTAAACACGTATTTTTACAAAGTAAAAACATATCCTAATTTTGTATTTTTGGTGATTTTGATACCCTAAACCTGTACGTCGCCTGATCTAACGACTATATAATTACGCGTTTTCTTTTACTCGAGCATGATCCACCTTGGAATACAAGTGGCCTCGGGGATTAAAACAACCTTCGCTTAAAACATGTTAAATAGGTCTCTGAATATACATAGTCTGGAAATGCCTGTTGCTGTCGAAAAATAAGCATTATGCTTATACGGATTTGAGAGTTACAAAATAAAGTTATAAAGTCAAAATTGTAAGGTTTTTTTTTCGTTAGAAACGATTAGAATGTATTTTTTAAGTGTATTTGGATAGACAGGAGCCCTCGGCGAACTTTTTAAAAGGGTATACCTTCTACCTACCGTCTCTGTGTCTGCCCATGTTCACTCATTTCACAAATCAGCTCTACCAAGGTAGCTCAAGGTTAAAATCGTCCTATTATTCATTAAAGATAGTATAAACCACATGAAATCCTTACTTCTCCAAGCCTATGTAAAAATAAATTAAAAATAAATCACTTTTTCAAAGGATAAATCATTTTAACGTTTGTTTTGAAAATGTAAAAAGTTGGCTTTTTCTATTGAATCTTTTCAGTTAAATCATAACTCTGTTCAATAACGCCTTTCGTTTGTTTGTATCGTATTTTGTATAATTGTAACTAGGAGAGATACATCTACTTTATATTTTAATAGTATATGTCGATTCTTTCCATTGTATATGTATATGTTGTAATGAATAAATTAAAAGAAACACTTTTTACATGGTACATTTGTGTAAAAGTATAATGTCCTTGTATTGGATTTCGCCCCACCAAACGCCTTTGTCATGCAAAGAATAAAATCTAATTGAATCCATGGCTTTAATCCTACAAGGCTTGGACATCAGACATCGGTCGTATTGGTCAATGGCTCGTGCTAGTCATTCTTTCATCAATATGGACGCGAAATCCGAGACACACGCGACTTCAGTGGTAGTGAAAATTCTCTTGAAAACAAGAATGGGGGACAACACAAGCACCGTCTTCCCTTCGAAGTATCGACTGTTAATACTGATCATCCAGCTCTGTCTTAAATCTGCGAATAGCTCTCAGAGTAACGAAAGTTTCAGATCAACCATGGACCCGTGTTGGTGACACTGCCGTTGACAATTAAGTTCTGATACGAACCAGTCCACGAAAATAGATGAGTTGAAGCAAGACTTGAATTATGAAGTTAAAGAAGACATAGGGCGAAGGAAGCAGATGTAGCTTCCAGCCAGTTGGAATCTTTCAACTTTTTCGCTTCTGCTCAACGCTAGAACTCATTCTAATTTGTCTGGGTCATTATTCGAGCTATAGAGGCCACGGTGGCAGCCTTTCCCTAGTAGTTTGGTACGTTGGCGGGTATATTGATTCCCTTCATTGAAACTTGGCTCTTTACAAATACAACCATCATGGGAGATATATCACCAGGTGAAGAAATCGGGAGCATTTCCATTATTATGTAATTATTGCATTTTGCGTGTTTGCTTGGTCGCATTTAATGCGAATTGGGGTTTGGAGTCTAGTGCTGAGCGGCAGATGCATACAATTCGTCTACGTTTCTTTCATTCCTACTCCACCAAGACTCTCATTGTTTGACACTCATAAAACAGGGGACCTTTCCAATCGATTCTCAGACGACATTGAGCAGATACAAGGAGGTGTGGGACAACAACTTGGTACGATCCTCCTTATTTGACAACTTGCGTTGGCGGGATACTGTTGGGATTTATCAAGAGTTGGGAACTGACGCTAGTGTTCTTAGCTTTTGTAGGTGCTATTATTTCCCAGTCTGAGTATATCTGGCAAGCTATTCGAAAACTGACTCAACGGGTGCAAGATGCTACATAAGCTGGGCGCTTTAGCTGAGAGGTTCTTTCGTCAATCCGTACAGTGGCCGCATTTGGAGGAGAAGAACAGGAAGCACAAAACGGTGAGATGAATAACCTTACCTTGAAAAGAATTATCCTATAGTGTACGGCGTGCGCATGGTCTGTGGTTTGTTTGCGCATTTTGCGTTTATTTAAATACACACACTTATGTGCATTATCATTACTACTTGAATCAAACAATTGTGCACCGGTTGCATATGACTGACCTTGATAAAGTAACTGAATCCTAATATGTTGTTGTTTTTAATAAAGCAAATCTATTATACTTCCAAATGTTGATAAATGAGAAACGATTAAAAAAATAGCCAGATATGACCAATTTTGTAAGCGCACCCCTTTTTCCCTCCATTCCCATGGGATTAACACAGTTAAGCAAGAATATGTCAATGTACGATATACGGTACATAGTATTATGAAAGTATTATGACCCATGCTATTTTGTTTGCATTGATCTATGAATAGTCATAATCTCTTTATTGATCTTCAAAAAGAAAATGTTCACACAAAATCTCACCCAAGTAATCCTGATGTGTAAATGAAAAGGGTTTCAACCCTACTCCTGTAATCCAGGTAAGATACATTTATTCCAATTAAGGCACTAAACTCTTTGCTATATCCTAACAATGGGAAGATCTTGTTTTCTTGCTCTGCAAACCGTGAAGTGGTGTTTGGATTCGTCATATCAGTGGGCACATTGGTATAAATAAATTCATTGATGAAGAACATGTAGCATTAAGTTGGGACCAAAAAAAGGGCATCAGTGATATTGATTATTGTACATTCTCACAAACACAAGTTTAATGTGTGTAATCCCATAGGAATGGCGAAAAAGGGGTGTGCTACCAAATTGGTCATAGCTGGCTTATTATTTAATCGTTTTCTTTCATTTTTTCAACATTTGGAATAGATATTACAGTTTTTTATAAAAACAACAACAAATCTATGAGATAGTGATTGCATTCAGGTCAAGATCATCTTTAATGCCTTGCACAATTTTTTTTGATTCACGTTTACTTATACGCAGTCTCCGTCGTAATGACCAGAAGTCTTTAATTAAGTTAATGAACAAACCGTGTTTTATAAATAATTCAACCTATTAAGTTTTGGTCTGAATATCTCAATTAATCGACTCTCCATACACAAGCGCTTGATTTGTCATTACTGTGAACTTTGTGTATTGGAACTACGGACAATTGACTACATACATTAGAATGTTCTAGTCGTAGTCGTCGATGTGTTGGCGTTTATTTGAATCTCGTATCTGTTTGTTTATGAATTCTGATACGTATGTTAAGTTGATCACCCGCTTGTCCAATATAATGTTCCTGACACCTTTGCATGTATCACATAAACAAGGTTTTACTCTTGCATGCATGGTATTCTTATCGTGAATGACCATTCCATTTTTAATGTAAATTAGAAGACTCTTTGATGTGTTTACACTCCACAGCGTTTGTTGTCTTTGCACATTTGGCTTTACCAACCTTTACATTTGATAAAGCAGCTCTGGTTAGTATAACCTTTTTAGCGCGGTTCTTTTTTTTTTAAGAAAATGTGTTCAATTTTTTATATTTAATCGTCAGATCAAAAATGACCGACTAAAATTGCGTGGATTAGTTCCATAAGTACCTCTTTTAAAATTTTCAGGAAACAATTACTTTTTATTTATGCCATACCCTCTAACTCTAAGCCAAAAATGTAGAAAATGAAAAAAAAAACCTGGTAGCGCATAGCCTTTCTCCTTAATTGACCCTATTGAAAAGCTTGCATGATTTTTCTTTTTTGACAGAAAAATCAAACCTACTACACATCATCTTATTACATATCAGACGGTGTATTGAGCTTAATTATTCACTTCAGTTGTGATTAATACATGATAAGCATTTTTAATAATGACAAAAAACTCTGGGTTCGGAAAAACAATGGGGGCGCTTCTTTCGGATGTACCTCTTCTTTTTTTTTAATGAAAGAAACAACCTGAAATTTGATCCATTGTCGCATAATTTCATATAAAACAAACTATGAATTCAGGCTTAGACTTACACAAATGTTACAGTAGAAACATACATGAATATGATTGAAGCTTAAAGAAATAAAAAAAGGGAGGAGGCAACGCAAATTTAAATATAATGCATATTAAACAAACGCAAAAAATACAACGAAACCAACAAGAGTTTCGGTTACATTTTGACAAATAAAAAATACTGAACAAAAAGATTATATAGGCCTAAATAATTGATAAAAAAAGGATACATGAAATTAAAAGTTGATCAACCATGAATGAATTATAAGACCAAATAAGTCAAATTTCAAAAAATAATCTCAACCACCAAAGAGTGTATATAGTTGAAAAATGTACCTACTCACCAAAGTTCTACAACAATTTTAATAAAAAGGTACGACATTCAAAAACCTTACACTAGAAATAATACACACACAACACACTCACCAAACAAGGAACGAACCAAAACAAAAAATTAAAACTCGCTCTATCGGTAGTTATCGTTATTTTCACCGTGATTTTTATTATTTTTGTAGACCCTACTTTAAATTTGTTGGCCGCCGCAAAAAATTAACGCAAATCTATTATAAATCGTGCCCATATGTAAAATCTGCGTTTATAGTGTTTATTCCTGCATTGTTTGCGCAAACTGGGAGAATGTTTCCAATAACACACATTCGTCAAAAATCGGCGAAAGAAATCGCCTTTTCAGAGTTACGAATGGCGGTATTGTACTTCGCGCCAGTCGTGCAAAATAATCTGGAGTGAAAAAACAATAGGGTGACGTCACCAGATGTGTGTTTTAAGCCTATGTAATCGTATGCTTACCTTTGTGTGTTAAATAAGTAAAAAGGTATAATATTGTTGGTTGTCTATGTATGTTCCGTAATAAGTGATATATGTCCACCCCCGCGTGGGATTTGTATAGGGACCATGGCGGTTTTTTTAAATGTACACCTGGCACAAAAAGTATCTGGGCATTATTTTTCGATCAGTATTGTGCCAAAGTCAGACAAAATTGAAAGTTTTCGCCAATATATCAATTTTGTTACTAGGTCTTGCTCTTCATTTAACTATCGCTTGTAAAACAGCGTGCAGAAATGACTGAGATAGAAGGCCCCGAAGGACGCAAAACCCCCAATCAATTTTTGGATTTTCAATGTCACTGTGTGGTACAACGCAATAGAACGTGTGTATTGATTTTGCAGGCAAAGGGTTTTCCTACTAAATGAGTGAGAAATCCCCTACTTGCAAATGCAATATTAATGTGGTACACGTGTTCGTGTCCCGCACACTGCAATGCCCATTTAAAAAATCCAAAAACTGCAACTTTTGTTTTGGGGGTTTGCGTCCTTCGGGTGTTTATCTCAGCCTTTATGCACGCTTTTTTGCAAGCCAGGTATTAAATGAAAGAACAAGACTTTAGCAACAATACTGTCGACAAACATACCGAGATCACTTTTTGTGCCAGGTTGTACTCCTACATTTAATTTTAAATATATAGGCCTTTCAATAAGGCATAATAACTAGAACTCGGATGTACTTATTCTTCAATAATGTAGAAGAAGTAGCAGTAGTTCAACCCGCTTCGTCCCCGCTAAACGAGGGTGGCCGATTACCTCACATTCACAGCAATACTGCGTGTGAGATTTATTGGAGCAAAAAAAAAAAATAAATGATCGGATGCCCACCTTAGCCATGTGTTAGGATGGCCGCCTTTAGCTCGCCAGAGCCGACGCCCCTTATTAGATCTATCTTAGTTCTACAGGTTCTAAGAAAGAATGTTATCCTCCAGAAACGGCCATTTTTTGCTTACTTAACAATTCTTATACTGGTTTTAACTTTATATTATGAAAACTTGTACTCTTTTACACATTTGGTGAAAACAAGAAAGAAAACTGTTAAAAAATAACGCCATAAAATGACTATTTCCCTAAAAATGATGCAAACCTACCTTGTCCACGGCTAGCATTAGCAGAGGAAACCATGGATGCAAATATCCCCAACAAAAAATGTTTAAGACCCTCCTGGCCAATAATAATTACTAGGTGCATTGCTGTTTCTAGAGTTCATTGTTCAGTTCTCTACGCACTGCAGCATTATTTACAGCTGATTTGTCCTGTTCTTTGACGACCATATCTCTCTCCTTTTTAGAGTCTTGCCATGCTCCAGAATTTTTTCTCTTCCCCTTGATTGCCATCTTACTGGGAACTCACTTTGAGGGAAATCTTTACCCATTCACGATGAACGATGGTCCTTTAACCCAAGAGCAGTTCAGTAGAATATGCCATTGTGGAGTCACGCCCAATGCCATTATTTTGAAAGTGCGCTTTAACAAAATTACTGTTTGCATTATGATGGGAGACAGGTGAAGGGATTTAGGTTACTTCATTCTGAAGAACAAATTTAGTGCATGTTTCAGGTGCTTTTTAGGCATTACATTAATTAAATCAGAGGACTTACGTGTGCTCAAATCCATAAGAATTACAATGTACATGTTTGCATCATTTTTAGGGAAATAGTCATTGTTTGGTTATTTTTCACCGTTTTCTTTCTTGTTCTCACCATATGTTCAAAAAAGTACATATTTCATAATATAAAGCCAAAACAAGGATAAGAATTGATTAATTAAGTAAGCAAAAATGGCCGTTTCTGGAGGGTAACGTTCTTTCTGAGACACCCTGTACCAGGGTAACCAGCTACCCTCCTCATCGGATTTCGTTAGAAACCCGATGGGGTGACGGTTTAGCCGCCGACAACCCGGCTCTGGGACAGGTAGTACTGGTTACCAGGATACCAGCAGCAGGCCCTCAAGAAAACCTGACCTGAATTTTTGCTACTTAAAATAATGCTGTCGCTGTGTGATATAACTAACCTCTGTCCTTCCTCTTTAAGCAATTCATGCTTTTAAAGGTGTATTTCGTTATCCTAGAACCTTCATTTTTGTTTATTGTTTACTAGACATCCTCAAGAAAAGGTTATTTCCAAAATTTCAGTTGATTCGGACGGCGCGCTTTGATGTTATGAGCGAATATTCGTATCACGCTGCCCCATAGGCTTGTAATACTGTTGTAATAATTTCTGTCCGTTTACGGACAGAAAATACCAAATTGCGAATTTCTTTAAGAGTAGATCGAATATATACGAAAGATTAGGCACCCATACTATAGGCTAATGGTTCAGTTGATATAAAAGTCTGTCTTTAAGTAAGTTAGGGGTTGAGGCTGTGGGTCACGAAATGCCCATCCTTAATATAGATTAAAAATGTAATTTACATTTCATATTTAAAAAAAAATAATGAAAATGCTGAGATAAAATTTACCAACAACTTCCTTTCTTTCTTTTAATTTTTAGGTACTCTGACAATCTTCATGACGCTAAAATTCAGGGGATTAAAAAAGACACAGCTTCGGGCATGTTTCTTGGAGTCTTCTACTTAGCAATTTATAGCTGCTACTCCATTGCATTCTGGTATGGTACAACACTGTATTTAGATCAAAAACTTTCACCGGGAGACATTTTCTCAACTTTTGCCGCAGTCCCTAGTCTGGTTTTTCTCCCTACAAATGTCTGCACCAAAATTTTGTAATCTTGCTCACGCTATGGGAGCCGCAGGATGGTGTGGAAATTATTTCTCGGCAATCAGAACTTGAACCGTTCTGGAGAAGGGAAAGTACACTTTATTCAAATGACTGGACATGTACCTTTGCGCATGCCATTTTTTCTTACCCAATAGAAAGTATGTCAAAGTATTGGCCGGTTTAAATTTGCAAGTCAAACGTGGCGAAACTGTGGCGTTGGTAGGTGCCAGTGGCTGCGGTAAAAGCACAACAGTACGCCTTATTCAGAGATTTACGATTATCGATGCGGGAAGAATTGAGATAGACGGTAATGACCTCCGTGATTTGAATGTTGAACTGGTGACTTGGAACACATCGGGTGTCTTGCCAGGAACCTGTTTTTGTTCTCTATTTCTATTATGGGGAAAATATTAGGTATGGGAAGAGAAGCTTCCCTTGACGACATAGTTAAGCGCCAAAGAAGCCAATGCTCACGACTTTATCTCTGCTTACCAGAAGGTTATGACACACTGGTAGTGATAGAGGCGTTAACTATCGGAGGTCATAACAAAGGAATCGCCATAAAGAGCACTTGTTCTGATCCTGCAATCCTCTCTATGAGCACGTCCAGCTTTACCGAAATGTAGAATTTAGTACAGAATGCCCTTGATAAAGTTAAACTGGGACCTCACACCGCATAGTAATGCACATCGGCTTTCAACCATAAAGAATGCTGACAGATCTGTGTTTTGACATGGAAGAGTCGTGGAGAGGGTAATCATGAAGCCCTCATGAAAATTCCGACGGTTATATCAAACAATTAGCTACAGTGTCCTTGAAAGGGAGAAGATGTCAATCTAACCGGAATCCAGATTCCTGAAGAACAACAAAGCGAGGGCATAAATAAGAACACACTAAATTCTGCAATTTTTCTATTCACGAATCTGACAATGCGACTGTTAAAAATGAATTTAGATAGTACCCCACTAAGCCTAAGAAGGAAAGATGTTGATGTTTATCAGAATTTCTTGCAGGCCGAATCATAAAGTTAAACGACCCGAATGTTTTAACAGATCATAGTTTGGCACCAGTGCGGCTGCATTGGCTGCACGTCATGCCTACGTATGCGTACTTGTTCAGTTTGATCTAGAAAACATATACTCTTACAAATAAGCACGAAATTAAGCAAAGAATTACCCTGCTTTGTGGTTATCCTCGTTGGTCTGGCAATTCATAGCCTTATTCCCAACGGTGTACCAAATGGGCAGCTTTGGCAGGTCTGGCGACAGAGTTGAACATTAAGACTTACGAAAATGGCATTTAAGCCAGCTTCGCAGGAGATAGCCTCATGGCTGGTTCGATGACGATCGGAACAGCACAGTATTTCTGACAACAAGCTAACCACGGAAAATCGCAAGTGAGAGGAATAACTGTGCCGCATTGGGTTTGGATTCAGTATTTATGTTGCAACATGGGGATAGCATTAATCATTTCGTTCTACGTTGGTTGGCAGTTTGACCTCTCTTCTGTAGGGGCTTCACCTTTATTATCAGCAGCAGCTGGAATTAATTGGAAGTTAGTATCAGGAAAAAAATAGCAAAAACAAGTCAGTAAAGGCTGGTCAACTGGTACTGGAAACCATAGAGAATATCCGCACTGTGGTGTCCTTAACCATGAAAGATTGTGTACGGGAAAATTCAAAAGTGTACTTAAGCAACCCTACCTCAAAAGTAAAGAATGCTTGATTAATCGGCATTGCTGGCTAGTGCTGCCCCGCAATTATCTATTCTGCTTACGGTGCAATTTTTCGTTTTGGAGATTTTAGGTAGGCAAGGTCTAATGAATGTCAAAAATATCTTCCCGTGTTTGGGGCTATAGTTTTTGGTGGATTTGCACTTGGACGTGCAATCGCTACGGTTTCCTGATTATGCAAAGCACAGCTTGCCGTCTTGCAAATATATTCAAACTTTGATAGGGTACCTTTGATTGACGCATACAGTGATCAAGGATTAAAACCCATGTATTCACACCTGGACTTCAGTTTAAAAAGTGCACTTCAAATATCCCACTCGTCCAATAGTTCAGGTGTTACAGAACCTCAACCTCTCAGTAAATCCTGGTGGAAAACATTAGCTCTTGTTGGCAGCAGTGGCTGTGGAAAAGCACTACGGTAAGCCTTCAGAAAGATTGTAATGACCATTTCAGTGTTTATCCATCTAGAGAAGTTTGACATTAGAGACCTTAACATTCGATGGCTACGATCGCAGATAGGTCTGGTATCGCAAGAACCAGTGCTGTTTGACGGAACCATCGCCGAAACATCGCGTACGGTGACAATACGCGTGCTTGTTCTTTAGATGAAATCGTTGACAGTGCTAGAACGCGAACAATAAACACACACCTTTATAAAAGAGCTGGCCCCTTGGCTAGAACACAATGGGGTGAAAAGGCACACCTTTTCGGGAGCCAGAAGCAAAGATAGCCATCGCCAGGGCACTTATCAGGAATCCAAATATACTTCTGCTGGATGAAGCCACGTCATCTCTAGACACAGAGAGTGAGGCAGTTGTACAGGATGCGCTGATTACGGCTACAAAGGGTCGCACGTGTATCACTATGGCCCATCGCTTGTCTACCATTCACGATGCCGATTCGAACATTGTCGTCCTACATCATGGTCAAGTTCGGAAATTGGCCCACCCACACCTTATGGAACTCAAAGGTCAATACTACATTTATACACAGGCGCAAGACTACGCGGTGAATAAATATTGGCGAAACCATCTTCTTAAATGTGCCATTAGACCTAGATCTCCAAATTGCCATCGCTGAACGTTTGAGGTGGTAAATAGCCAATCCAAATTGTCGTGTCATATAAAGGTTTCCATTAAGCCTATTAAGTCATCTTGTTTAATTCCATCGTTTCTTACAAGGAGACTCCTGTGCCTGGTGTCAACACCATTGCGTAATCGCTTTTGATTTAATTGGATGAGAAAAAACCGCCATAATCTCGTCATGTGAGTGCAACAAAGTCGTAACTGACATTTTGGTGTAAAACTGAATTGTTGCTGATTTGTTAATACAGGTAAAACACAAACGTTAAGCCAAGAGGTGCCAGTCTGAAAATCAGGTACAGGGTGAGTCATAAAAACTGACCCTGATTATGGTCCACCATTTGAATTTTTAATAACATATAATCTAATATATGAGGTATCATCGGAAACCTAAATATTATCTTGTTATTTGCGCAAGGTAATTCAATAGGTAAGTGAGGCCGAGCTACAGTCTTTTGATCAGTAGTCCAGCCTTTTTTCCCCCATCCACGGATTTCCCTTTGAATGCACGGCGGTCAACTACAAAGAAATGACTCCCACCAAAAGTATGAACAGGCATGTCTATTTTAATGTCAAATAATGGTTATCTTAGAGGTGTAAAATCATGATAATGGCGAGTTTTTTATTTCAAACTTTTTTTTAATATGTGGCATATTTTAGTCTATAAATATAGAAAATACTTACAGAAGGTTGTCACAACATATTCAAATGTTGAATCGGTTTCCTTCAGAGGTTTGATTGCATTCACTCCTCCAGAAAGTGATCATGTTATCAGTTTACTTATTTTTCAAATGATTTTTATATGAGTGATGCGGACGTAGATTACGTTTAGAGGAGGAATGGCATCGATAGTAAATTATGACTTCATTTTGTGGGGTTAATAGCGTCAACATTTATTCGGCAGTCAATAATGCCCAATTTTACTCTGGACACTGATTTGCTTCGATGAACGCCGGTCATTTAATGTGATCCGTGGACAAAGGTACAACCGACTACTTGATTCAGACGACTGTAACTCGGTCTATACCTATGTGAATGATTTTTGCAGCCAATTAAAGATAAGGACTAGCTTTCAGATAATATACATAGTTTGATATATGTTACATAACATTCAAATGCTGGCACAAGCAGGGTCCAAGTTTTTTGACTATTTTTCTTGACAAGACAAGCATTAAAACATATAAAACAAAAGAAATTTGAACCCAAACAACGTTTCAAATGACAAAATATGCAGATACGACTTTGCTGTGCTCACATGACGGTCTGGCTTTACCGTGCTCTAACGTAGTTATTTACAGGCTGTTTCAAAAAGAAGTTTTAACTCATTTTTATTGTGGTACTTGTAAAAAAAATATAAAGAATTTTTTGTTTTTTTAATTTCCATTTTTAACAAGAAAACAGTTTCTGAACCGATCCTTAATAAAAGGACATTTTAAATTTGCTCATGACACACCCGAGTTATATCCATTGTAATAAAATCACCATTGTCCGGTAACGTTTCATATACGTTTCATACAGAAATCACAAGTATGCCAATTGGAAGGTATTACATTTTGTTGCAGTAGCGCTTGACGGAATAAATGGTAAATATCAATTTCCTACTTGGACTTCTATTATCCCTTAACCCCGAATTTGGAAAATTTTCCACATTGATGGAACCTGACGATTGAGATTTTGAGTAGGGTGCCCTTCCCGGACTTAGTCAAATTTTGGTATCCTGTATTTAGTCTTTTTTGAACTAGCATTCAGTGAGACCTTCTCTTTAGTCTAGCGGGCCACTTCCGGTGAAGACACAGGAAGTCGGTACGCCTCTGGACTTCATTTTTTAACTCTGCTTCAAGCTCTGGACTTAGTTCATTTTTTAAACTGTCTGAATGCTGTGGCTCAGCTAGGTGACTTTTCACCCAAGGGTTTTCATTAATAGACCTAGGGCGATTTACCGCTGACCAGGAAGCGGTCCGCTCTTGACTTACCGTTTATTTCGAACTTACCAAGCCAGGGCCACGGCATGCGAAACTTTTCACCAAGTAGGGCCACGGCACGACACTTTCATCACAGCGGACACCATGCAGGTGGGTAAGACACTTTCAACCTAGCAGGGCCACGGGAGCGAAAAATTTCACCAAGTAAGGCCACGGGCAGGCGAAACAGCGTAGTTTCGGCAAAAGGCTACGCGTTTTACTGCAGTGCTAAGAAATCACTAAGTTTACCGCCTTTCAAGTGGCCGGGGCCACGGCAGCGGAAACTTTTCAAAATAGGGCCACGCGCGACCATTCACAAGTGGGGCCACGGCATCGAAAACAGCGTAGTTTGACAAATAATCTAGGGCGATTTTAACCCTGAAAAAGGAAAGTCGTCCGCTCGGGGCAATTTTAATTTTTGAACTTGCCAACTCAGGGGGACCACGGCAGCGAAACTTTTCAGCAAGTGGGCCACGGCAGCAACACCTTTCAGCGGAACCTCATGTGGTGATCGCGAACCTCAGTGGTACAGGAGAACGTGCCGACCCTGAGAAGCCGCCATCCCGCTTACAACAGCAATGTTCGGCCTACTGCTTGATCTGGTCCCAACCCCTGAACTTTTACCCGATCGCAACCCCTGACCTGACCTGGCAACTGACCATTTACATGACCGTAACTAAGGGCGGTCGCATGACTGATAAGACGCGTTGTTTTAACGTATTTCGGCCTACTCTGCATGACCTGGTGCTCAACCACGAACCTTTACCCGGTCGCACCCCTGACCTTGACCCTGCAACTGACCCTTCAATTGGCCGTAACTAAGGGGCGGCCGCACGCCTGTTAAGACGCGTGCGGTTTACCCGTAATGTTCGGCCTACGGTCATTAATAACCTTTTGTTAATTTAGGGGAGTTTGTTTTGTTTTTAATGTGTTCTGACCATGTAATTGTATTGGAATTTGTAGGCAAGGGAAATGTGTTCTTTCTTTTGAATTAAGGTTTCAACATCCGTTTATTTGGTGTTGCTGGTAGTATTTCGGCTTCACTTGTGTGGTAGCAGTAGCTCCAGACTGCAAGTCTTGTATGGTACCACGGCGCAGGGAAACCTATTTTATCCTTCAGAGGATAGGGCCCAGCCTATTCAGTAACGTGCCTGGTACAGGATCCAAATACCGGCCGGACGAAGGCCTCCCATGTGTGGTTTTATTGGCCAGGTTCCAACTGTAGATGTAGGCTGGACTTTTGTGGTACCACCGTAGCAGCACTGAAGCGATTGCGGGTGGACTGGACACAAACAAACCTCTCTATTGAAGCCTGTATAGAATATTCTAGGGACAAGTCACCGACGCTAGTCACCGACGGCAATTCGCGCATGTGCAGTACATTCCTGACTGACCTAAGTTCAAATTCCCCTCGTTGCAATATACACAACCGAATACAGTAAATATGTGTGTACATTGTACGTGTCATGCAAACCATGCTTGATCGCGCCACAAACACGGTTCCGCCCATATAATTATGACAGCAATCAATACTCCCATTGCATTTCCCAGTTCAAACTTGGTTCCACTGCCGGAAAATAGCCATGCATATTGCTATGTCACCTTTGTAAAATTAAATGTCACCTTGCAATGATGACACTGTGGGTTCAGGAATGATCTAAGTAATACCGACACAGATAGTGCATCTCACTAGTCACATTATATCGCGCATAATCTACGATTATTTAGGAGTACTTTTTCAACCCTCAATTTCCGGGATTGACTCATGGCGCAACGTTACTAACACAAAAACAAGTAAAAAAGTCTTATTTAAATTCTGTTTTCAGCTTCCGATAGCCGAGACCATACCGGATTTTCCCATTATCATTGGGCATATAATTTTGACCACCTGAGGTCTCTCGAACGCCAGGAACACACATTTCAGAATTTACGAAATCTCCCCAAGCTGTATCACAAATATGACGTCACCATTCAGTAATGAGAGTAATGAGCGGCGCTCTTCATTTGTAATTGTATACGAAGAAGACTGTTCGTGCTGGAGAGGTAGCAGTAGCTAGCTAGCTGAAAAATTGATGTTACAAGCCTTTTCTTTTACTCGCGATGGTAGCCTACTGCTTTAATGACATTACTGAAGGTCTGAAACTTGCAGCGTGTCTCAAAATAAGCAATGGGCTAACATTCATACATGTATCAATACTGTAAACATGTTCAACTGTTGACATTTTACAGTCTAGTAACTATAAATCCATGTACATGATGTATTGTACATGTTCTATCATTGTTTTCGATGACTACGGTTCGGTGCCATTTCATCACCCTGCACCTCTCACCTCACGCTCAACAATCCCCCCATTTGTTGATATATAATTTTAAACCTTTACTATTTTTAAGAGATCTCACATTTTACGCATGAATATTATTTTACTACGATGCATTTTGTCTACTAAAAGCTACTAAAAACCCCAACTGCGCCACCCGTATGGTATGAGTAAGCTAAATTCGACTAACAACTGTCAAATTCTGGAGCCGATAATACATGAATACCACAGCACAGCCACTAGTGTCATGACCATGATTTATTCTGCCAAGACCGCTGCCACCACATCTCTTACACATGCAGTTTATTCCGTTGAGCCGGCTGCCGAATTCATAGGGTCAATGGCACCATACAAAATTCTTTTCCACAAAAATGATGGTTAGAACGAGTTTGGGCTTTATTCGATACACGATTTGGCACTCCTGACCAAAACTCTCCAGTTGTAGTCCGATCGTAGACTCCGGTATAAGCTGCCAAGATTTCTGGCGATAGCGCAAAACTTGCACGAAAACTAGACTTCGTGAATGGTTGGAACCGAGACTTTGTCATGTACTCTCATATCCCGTGTGCTCATATCCGTGATCGCAGCGTTTGAAAATTCTCAAGACTGGAATAATACCGAAAAGCATTGTGGGAAAAAGGGATGCGGCCCGTAGCGATTGCGTGTTAACTTTTCCGTGTTTGCGAGCACCAAAGTACCCGACAAAAACGTTCAATTTTCTCGCTAGGTTCTATAGGTTCAGACCCAATTACGATACATATCCAAAACAAAACATAGTAACGGACCCTCTGATGCAAAAATCTCCATATAACCCCTTTGCTATGACGGACTGATAACGTTAATCTCTCGCGCAGTACTAATTTAGATAACTTTCGCAGTCAGACTACATACTTTCCGGGCCGTAGTTTGGAACTACGCATGTAAAAATGTACTAGACACGTTCAGGTGGCGCTGGACATGATTTTCAGTACGGGTTTCTCATTTTTTCAAGTTTTTTTACACTTTAAAAAAAAGTGATGCGGCGGTCAAAAGTGGTGCGGGCGGAGGACGAGAATCGAATATTTTTTTTAAAGGACCTTAAAACAAGCTATAAATTTGTTGCTTGGAATGTAAATGGATTAATGTCTAAAAATAATCTTCCTGATTTTATGAAATACTATGTGCAATTTGATTTTATTGCTCTCACAGAGATTTGGGCCAATTCAGCTCTCGAATTTTGTGATAAGTTTGTTAACTACGTGGCATACACATCTGTTAGACAAAAACGTAAACAGTACGGTCGTGCTAGTGGTGGTATTGCTGTTTTTGCCAAATCGGAGCTTAGTGAATGTGTAAAACAGTTGCACACAGAATTTCAACGTGGTGTATTTATGCTTCTTGATAAAACCTTGTGTGGTATTGAAAACGATATAATTTTTGCTACTATGTATATTCCTGACAGTCAATCATTTGCCTTTAAAATGTCTGAAAATAATCCCATTGAAATGTTATAGATGATACATTATATTCTTTAGAGGCAAGTTATCCAAATGCTGATTTTTTTATCACGGGTGATATTAATTCACGTACCTCCATTGATTATATTGTTGATGATTCTACTCAATTTTTATTATTTCGGATGACCTATTTGAAAGAGATGCTTTTGTTCAACCTAGAAATTCGAAAGACAAAGTAATCAATTCAAATGGTAGAAATCTGTTAAAATTATGTGCAAGTCACAAAATTCATATTGTTAATGGTAGAGTGGATGGTGATAAACATGGGGAGTTTACATTTATAGGTTCAAGTGGTGCTAGTGTTGTCGATTACCTCATCGTTTCTTTCTCTATTTTTGAAATTTTTTGTAATTTCCAAATGGAAAATCGAGTAGAATCTGACCATATATATGCCTTTGATTTG
>JAMKCH010084707.1:0-57023 GCA_023653785.1 Ophioderma brevispina | reverse complement strand
CAAAAGTGGATTTTTTGCCCCTTTTGTTTAATATGGTTTTTTTTTAATTGGACTTTTTGCACCTTTATCATCTGCTGCCCTTGTAAAACCAAGTAATATTTCCAAATATGTGTTTTTGTTTTGGTTTTTTTTGAGAGAAGAACTTACTTAGGGTCTTTCAGTGACAGCGATATAAAGTATTGGCCTTTAGGTGAGAACAGATAAAAAACTAGGTGTCTTTTTGCCAGACATTTGATGTAACCAAATACAGGAGTTATCTCTTAGGGGATATGCTGCATCTAATGACAAGACTAGAAATACCCTCCAGAGAAAAATGCCATATAATTCATCTATCCACTCAGGCGTCTTGTCACTCACATGGAGGATGTAGCAATGCCATAACAACATCCCCTCCCCCAATAATGGGGGTAGAGATGATTTTTTTTCCATGGAAAACCAGCTTCTAAGTTTAGATTAAATGAGGCCAAGTACAAATATTATCATCTGAGAAGCCTAGAAACCTATGGTTTTGGAAATTTGATTTTGTTGTTTTTTTGTGGAGTAGAGATTTACAAAATATAAATCGGTGAACTATGAAGTGAATATGTTGTTGTGGGTGTGCCTTTACCATACCACAAAACAACTTGTGTTTATGCTTTATTAAAATAAACCTTGAGAAAGGATGTTGATAATGTACATGTAGTAGAAATGCTTTAATGGGCTGTTATTTTACCAGCAAAGGTGAGTGTGGTAAAACCTTAATTTTTTGGCATTAACGAGGGGTGATTGATAGGTTCTAAGCCTAAGGTAGAAAGAAATAGGCTACAAAGTTCAAATTTACAACCGTCTCTTTTCATTTTCAAACCTTCGAGTTTTGTCGGACCTATTGAATCAATTACGCGAGAAAATTAAAAAGTTGAGAGAGGAAAGCTGACATCGGAGGTGTTATCGTCCATCAGACAATGATGGTAGCCTGACTGTCAATCCTCAATGTTGTGGGCTTCAATCGGTAGAACATCCAGCCCTATTCCACCCGATTTGCACCGTCTGACACTATCGCTTCCCAAGATGAAAAAGGAACTCCTCAACTTTTTATTCATTTTCTTGTGGCAATTTCTTCAATAGGTCCGGCAAAACTCTCAATGTTTGATTACTTGGCAGAGTTAAAATAGAACAGATAGACACATGAAACTTCTGGAATTTTCTTTGAAGGAATGCAACTTAGACGGTGTAATTTGAACTTTGTAGCGTATCTCTTTCTACCTTAGGCTTAGACTTAGTTATCACCCTCTTAACTACAAGGTATTAACATATTTTGTTCAAATTTCGTAAAAGCCATATTTTTGGGTCACCTGCGGTGTCAATGTATTTTTTCAATTCAGTTAACCTTTCCAACACCTTGAGTCTCATTTGCCACCCAACTTCTTTCCACCATTAAGACTTGCATGTCATGTAGGTTAGCATGTCACATACCAAGGTCAAAGGTCATTAGAGGTCAACTTGTGCAGAGATGGAAAGGACGGGTGGATTGCGAACGCAGGCAATACTGGTGGGTTCAAGACCTGCCTCCTTGTTTAGAATCATATTCCAAAGAGTTCCTCTTCCCTTTTGATGAACTGACTTGGTCTCAAAATGTCCTCCTCTACGAGAAGAGTGAGTCAAGTTAACGTGACGATAATCGTCTTTGGAGACCCTCAAACACACTGCAATAGCTGATTGTGATGAGGAGGTCGCTACCCCAAACCCCCAAACTACCCCCAGATAACATACAATGTTGGGCCAATGTCGGTCCAATGACAGTCCACATTGACGCAATGTTGCAAATGACATTGGTCCGACTTGTTTTTGTCCAATGGCCCAACGCTGGACCACCATGTTCATTGGGCCAAACAGAGACCAATGTCATAGCCAATGAGAAAAAATGCCATTGGGCCAATATCAGGCCAATATCGAGCCAACGATATACTGTCTGCCAACCTGTATTACTGACAGTTAATTCTTATTTGTAAGCAATTTTTTGTATGGAGGGAGTTGTCATGACATTTCATCCCACTTTTGTTCTTTAAACCGCTGTGAAAAATTAGCAATTTTCATTGGCTGATGCCCGGTCAATTCCGACAATTGAACCCGGTAGTACACAACACGCTGGCGTATGATGTTATTTTTAGGTTGAAGCGCTCGCGTCATACCGCGTTTTGCTATGTTTCTGGCAGCGCGCCTGCCCAACGTTGCGTCTCGTTGCGTCTGATCGTTGCGTTCACGGGTTGTTCGATTGTTGTCACTGGGTGGTGACGTCCTTTCTTGTTTGTATTTGTCAGCCGTAAAGCATCGCGAAATTGGGTTAAGATGACCTTAAATGATAAAGCTGTTTAAGAATGAGAAAAGGTATGATTTTTGGGACCGGTACTCTCTTTACGACTTATGAACCTCGGCGACACCCCATTATTTTTGTGGTGAAGAACTTGGCCTCCGGCCGCATTCTTCCACTTAAATATGTATCGCCTTGGATTCATTCGTCATACACGAGTACCGGTTCCCAAAATCATACCTTTATTCTCTATAATGTAGGGAGAAATTGTTTTATCAACCTCGAGGTTGATTTACAATTAAGTAAAGAAATGACAATGTGAAAAGGTGTTAGCTGGAACAAAATGTGCATTCTGTGTTGTTATCATTCAACATGAATACTCTCTATTTCGCTTTTGATTGGCCAGAAACATTCAATGGTTTGGTGTTAAAAAAGAATCAATTGCGTCCATTAATTAACAAAACTTGGCATAGAGCAAGCTCAGTAAAAAGAATAAAAGATTAATCATCAATAATTTTCATAGATAGATAGAATGATCCCAAGACCAACGCCCACATATTCACCATATTGGGCAGGGTTGGGCCAGCATTGTATGCCAACAAAGTTTACATGTAAATTCAATGTCAACCCAACGTTGGTCCGACGGTGGCTTGCCGACCGCAACCAATCCGATGATCGCCGACATTGGCCCAACGTAGTCCTTGCATCTGGGTAGAATCTTGATTACTAGTAGCTAATCAAGTGTGTGCCCCCAGATAAGTTAATTGAGGCACAACTCCATTCACATTCACTAACAAAAAACCAGCACTTCTCCAGCACAGTTTCTTCTCCCCTGCTTAAATGGCATCTGTAGACATGGTGTTCTGGTAGAAGAATGGTCGACTCATGATCTTGAAGTGTTGGCAGAGTTCAAGCCCTGCTGCAGCCAACGTATTGTGCTTGGCACAGGTGCGTCATGCACGGCTCTCTCTACTCAGTTGTAAAATGGAGAGCTGTTATAAAAATCTATTGTTGATAGGTATTTAGGCATTTAATTATTTACAACTGTCCATTGAAAGAAAATGAATCTTAATTTTTTTTATTTTGCTAATGTTTATCATAGAAATATGCCACAGATGCACAACTGTTTAAAAATATTACACCCAGAACGAAAACAAGCATTATTCACCACCAGAAATTCCTCTTTGTCAGATACATTTTCCCTTGTTACATATGTAGGCTAGTCCCCTTCTGACCAGTGGTAGGCCGCCTGGCCCAGTTGAACACTTAAGAACATGCTGCTTCACCCTCCAACAATCACCCTGAACACGAGTCCAACTGAGAACAGCAAAGAGGAACAACCGTAAGTGACATAAAGTTTTTAAGCCTGAACACAAATATGTGTTTTGTCGCCATTTGTAGACTTAAAGGTGGGCAACCCAATCGACAAACTCGTCCCCCCCTTACTCCATCCATCAAAATTTGAGATGTTGATATCGGAAAAAGTTCATCAATTTTAAGGCCCAGGAAACGTTCCCTTCAGTGTTTAGAACAAAAATGTCTCCACATGTTGTATACCACATTTATGACACAACTGTCCCGATATATGGGCCATTCTACATTTGTTTGCGTGCTACTATCCAAACGTATGGAACCGTTCTCCAACTCAATTGTCATCAGATGCAGAATTGTTTTTGGTGATATGCTCCCTGTGAGGGGAAAGCAATATGAAGAATCTGTCCATGATCGGTCAACCCCTTTAAAACAAGCTAAAACCAAATAATTCATTATAATACTTCATAAAATGCCCAACATCACCATTTTGTGTCTCTTCCCGACTTTTAAAAGGGGATGAGCCCAATTTCAGTATAAAGTTTTCATCTTGATAATAAGAGTCTTCACCCAAAAACTCCATCTATAAGATTTCACACAGGGTAATAAAAAAAATTGTAGCTTTTCTTCTTCAGATACCAAAATTTTGACCACTTCCAGTAAAATCTGGGGTTCTGGGAAGGTGGCTATTAGTGAGTCAGACTATATGGCCCATGGCTCAAAACAGTGAGGAGAAAAATTTGGGACGCTCCTTCCAGGAAGTTGGCCATTTGGAGGGAAACTGGCCATTTGGATGGAAATTTACACAGAAAATATTAGTGAGAAATTGTGTAAACATGCGACTATTTCCCGGGAAATTTTACTTTTTTTCAAGCCCTGACTATGGCCCTAAAAGCGTAAGCGCATTCACCAACTAAACATGGTACTGGGTATACAGGCATACCTCCCTCTTACTCATAGAAAGACGTGTAACCATTTTAAAATATTTTCAATTATAAGACAATTTCCACGTAAGACCTTTTTGGTCAGTGTTGTTAGGATGCTTGCTTTTGGTGCAAAGGTCCCAATTCAAGTCCCAGTGGGACCATTAATGGGATTTATACTAGTTCTCAATTCGTATTCAATTTGTATTTGACTTATTGCTTGAAATCAGATTCAGAACTCCACTCATCCAGTGTTGAATTCAGCAGGTATGTAAAGCAGTCAGTCCCACGTACAGAGAGTTGCATCTGTACATGTTTAATTGCTGTCTCCTATACTTTGTCTTGGTCTGCAGTAATGAAGTGACGACGTGCACACATACCCAGTGCCACCTCCAGTGCAGCGTGCACATGTGCTTTGCCTACGTGCACGCTGAAAGTCGGTGCAATGTATACGCCCACGTCGCTACTTCACACTTCGAGCTGGACAGAGTATATCGAAAAAAGAGGAGATGATTGACTCCTGATTGTCCCATGTATCATTTCATTGGTTAATGTGGTTCCTATGTTCCCTCCACATGGTTGAACTCTAGATGATCTACTTGTCTTGAAATTATTTTTGTCTTTAAAATTGCAAGCCCCCACTCTGTATTAGTCTGGCTGTACAGGTAAAGGCTGAATTTTCCAACAATCTTTGTGAATTGTGTTATTTTATGTATCTTTGGGATTTAAAAGTGATATTGGTGACCTTGCCTTTTTTGAGGATACATAATAATTTGTTTGAGACTAAAATCAGAGACAATTTTGTTTTGTTATATCTAGAAATAACAATATGGAAGAATTTTAGAATTCCTAATACTTTCCAGAAGTTACTGTCATTTTAGAGACATTTTCAAGGTGCACATGTAGCTGGTGAACCCTTAAACTCAGTTCAATTCCCATTGCACTGGTTCACTGTCTTCCGATACTTGCGGTTGTCTCAGAATTTTCAAGACATAATTTTTCTCAGAAGAACTAATTGGTTGCTGTGATGAAGGCCGTGGCTATTTCACAACAATATCACTTTTGTAAATTGAGCATATATTCTCTGGGGTAATATTCCATGCCACGTAATTGGAATTGGATCCATTTGCACTTGTTTTATAATGGGACTTTGCTGGTTTTTAATGCTGATATTTAATATGTCATTGGTATGTAATAACTAGAAGGTCTTTGGATTCCAGAAAATATAGCATTACATTTTGGGAATAAAAAAATATAAAAGAGATGAATGGGATAATCCTATTACAAGTCCTCTCTGGAGATGTAACTGATAATTTTGAGTGAAATCACTTTTGTTGAAATATGACCAGAAATAAGCATATGTTTTATGCCATAGAAATACAAAGTCATAGACTGTGTAGGAAAATACAAAACATGGTTCAAAATTGGCCCAGGTAATTTGACTACTATCTTTCTATAACCCTAACAGTCTTTTGGTTTCTAGCCTCCAGAGAGGAAGGGAAGGGGTAAGCTAAAGAAGATTGGACATCCATGGCGGGATTCGAGCAGGGATGGCAAGCCACGATGGAGTCGCTGGCCCGGCCGCAATTTTCGTGGCCCATATGAAGAGTTGGTACATGACGTCATCCATCTTTTGGACTTAGTGCATTTTCTAGCCTCAGCTCATGGAGTTCTATTGAGTTTTGGTGTTAGTGATGATCTTATTTTTACAAGAGGTATTTAACAAAAATGGTTACAAATCTAGCCATTTGTGTTTGGATTCTTAGTCTCGGGCAGTCTGGTAGACAGGCAACCTCCCTTGCAAAATAGAGGCAAATTTGCCAACTTTTTGGCTCTAGTAACCAATTGACCGCGTCTAGCGATTTTTCATATATACCGTGTTGTGCGTGGTGTGAGGTCACTGTATTGAAGCTCTGCTTGCAGTTCCCAAGGTCAAAGGTCACATCTGGGGGATTGACCTGTTAAGGCAAGGTCACACCCAGGGTCATAAGCACCACAATGGGACCAATAAAAGGTAGGATCAAGGGTCAGTTAATCTCATCTTGCCAAGTTTCCATCAAAGTTTTCAGGACATAATATTATGCCCTCCGTGCACAGCGGTAAGTTACTCAGATGGTAATATATTATGCCCTGCACGGTCAAGTGGTTAAAAAAACACCAGTGACTTCACTCAAAATGTTATTTCCAAGTAGTTTTCACTATCCGATTAAGATTGAGAGGGCGAGGTAGCTGAGTGGTCTAAGGTGCCATCGGCAGGGTGTAAGATCGATCGAGCAGCCCTGTTTCTGTACTATCAAATAGTTCCTATAAGGTTGGAAATTGCATAAGCTTGCATAATTAGACAGCAGTGTGATTATGGAATTTACCCTCCCTCCCACCCATTGTGTAGAATGTGCAGGTGTTTGCAACAGGTATCCGGTGCCTCATGGTTTGGAGAGTCATGTAAAGCTGTTGGTCTTGTGTATCAGAGGAGTTATTCCTGAGCACGTGAAAAGTTGTAAAACTTATCGAAAAGAGTAGGGATCATCCCCGGTCTGTTACCTGCACACATTACTCTAGGTACCAGAGTCCCAACTCGCACTAAGCCAGTGTGGAAGGCCAGGGTAGGCCGCAATCCAGTATATGAAGGCTCCTTCCATGCATGGACCGATGTAGCTGACGTTATTATGATTGATGATGACTACTATACCTCACACCTGTATCTCTTTTGGACCCTCCCTAGTGGGTAGCTTACAATATTCATTTTGCTTTATTCTGGAAAATCATAGTGTCATTTTTTTTTTTCTCTGCAATTGAGCATTATTACCAATCTGGGTGTGTTTAGCATATTCAATGCTGAAGTTGAAATCGTATGATTTATTACTAATTCATTCATATGGTTATTTTTGGAAATCAATGTACAAACACAACCGTGTCTCAAATGTGTTTGTACAGTGAAAGCATGTAAAACCTCCACATTTGCATATTGAACAAAGTATGTTTACAATTTTTTTGCAAGAGATTATACATAAGGCAAAGAAAATAAACTATTCTGCAGGTGGGCGAACCAGGGTTTGTCAGTTGGAGGCATTTTTTCTTTGCACACTTGATCTTAAAAAAACCAAACCATCGGTGAAAAAAAAAATCAGTTTTTGGCTGACTTTGTTGTCAAATATTGTGTATTCTTATTCAGTGGGCGGTGTTTGGTAAGCAACTGCAATTCATTGGTTGTTTGAATATCCAGTGGCAAATAACTCGAGGCATTCAATCCATAGGGGCCAAATTTCCAAGTCGTCCTGCCAGAGGGGGCAAAATTGTAAATCGTCCCGGTAATGCTCCCAATTGAGTCTGAATTTGACAAAATGCGTGCGTAGCGTGCGAAATGCCAATTACTTGAATTTTTGGCTCAATTTGGCCCGAAAAGATGACTAAAACTGCACATTTTGGCCCATATCGTCCCGCTTTTGGTGAGGCCAGAAGCAGCTATAAACAATACAAACTCGGATATTTTAGTCATTAGTGTCCGACGGACATAGCCTAACAACATGTTATTTGAATGAGAGCATATCTATCTTTGAACACGCCTTTTCCTTCCTTCTGTCGATTCTTTATTGTAAACGTACTTATGAGGATTATACAGATCACTTTTAAGCTATTTCTGCGATTTAATAATATTTTGTTCTCAATCCGGATGAATCACTGATATTGACTTTAACTATAGATTATTGAAATAAAAATATTTTCGGTGATAAAACAACCAAAACTAATAAGAATGATAATAAAAGATTGGATTTGTTGTTTTTCGCCTATCTAATATCGTGCTCATATTGGATGGGCAATCCAATATATTTTTATCGTAAGAGAACCATTGATACCGGCTGTGCCGGCATCCACTACTCTCATTTATGGGTCACTTAGAGTAAAATTAGTGCAATAATGGATTCAAGCTCCAATTAACCACATAATAAGATGACCTATTTGGGTCCTCTATCCCTGTAACTACAGAAATTGTCCCCGTGATAACCTATGTAGTGAATCAATATCATACCACCCTACCACCTGCTGTTCTAGACTGATGAAGCTGCAATACACTTAACTAACTGCATAAGGGGGGGTTTCCTAGGGACCCCATTTTTGGTTTTTACGGCCGGCTGTTTTTTAACGCCGCTTAAATGTATTTGGGTTTATATTTGGTTTATATTTGTTTTGTATTTGTCTAACTTTTTGTTGCGCTTGCAATTTGGTGCAAAACAATTCAAATCCATCGTGCCGTTTTTTTTTTGCGTTAATTAGCATGGGTCCCCCCTAGGAGCCCCCCCCCCCCCCTTATGCACTACAAAGTGCCCCTGACAAAAATAAAAAATCGTATCGAGATTTACTGTGATTCTGATTTTCATAATGCATACACCTAGTGACTAAACAAAGTAAATAATGAATCAAAAAATTCTTGGAAGTATAGAGGCCACATTGGGTGTATAAATTTTACTACATCGGTATAGCGGTTTTCACTGTAGGAACCTATGGTAAATATACAAGGAAACCTAAAAAATATAAAATGGCACGCGACATTTTCTAAGTGTGCTTAATATGTTAAATATAGTTCATCCTTCACCAATTAAAGCAATCAGCAAAAGTCTGGGTGATTCAGTGCCGTAGAAAATGCAGAAACAAATTAGTGTCTTTTTCGCACATTTTGACGCAAAATTAAAATCAATGTTTTGCCCCTAATTTTCTTACTGAACAATTTTTTTCAGTTTTATTTCTTAATTGTTGATGTCTTTGAATCCTTCTAACATGGGGTGGATTTCATCTAAAAATTCTTTGGGAAGTGGTTCTAATGAATGGGTTCCCTAGGAACCCCCCCCCAATTATGCACTAAGGAAGTGCTAACCCTATGCAGTTAAGTGTTAATCATATGGCTAATTACCATAATGTGATTTGGGTATTTAATATTCATAACATGTAATATTTTAAAAAAAGAAAAATATTTTTAGTTTTTTCAATGTTTTATTTTGTTGCATTGAAGAGAAAACACAGCAAAGGCAACAAAAGGATATTAAATTAACCCCTGGGCACCACCTGCTATCTATCAGCATCTAAGCACTGTTTCCATACTTGGAAGGTACTATTATGTAATGAGCAAATCAGAATTACTGTAAGAATAGCTAAGAATAGTGATATGGTTTATTCATATAGAAGCACTATTTTGATTGGTTACTCAGGGCCATCTCATGTTGTATCCTGTAATGAACCAATCATAGAAATTGTATCATAGGAGGTTGTGCTCAGGGGGCTAAACAAGGTCATAGAAGACTGTAGAATTGTTTGGGGTTGGTGGGTATCCTTTTCAAAAAAACAAGACTGCCATTTATTTTTGCTTTTAGTGTTTTATATTAATTTTGAATTGGCCTTTGTATCTGAAGTGAAATAGCCCCCTCTGTTGAATGACTGTGGCCATTCCTTTACAAAAATATTGACAGTGGATGGTACGCTATGGTCATAATGGTTCAATGCATTATTTTAAAAGATTGACTACACTCCCGGTTAACACTTATGTTTTTGTAGTACATATGTGACCTGGCATATAATAACCAGACATTGGTCTTCCGAAATGAAAGCTTACCATTGCAATGCTGGTATTATGTACAGTATTTTAAAATAACAAGTCTCCCATCTCACATGAAAACAAAAATTAAATGAAGCAAGCTGTGTAAAATAGACCAGTATCTTTTATCATTTCAATTGGTCTTTATTTTACTGTAATACACTCAAATAGCAAATTTGCCTCACAAAATCCAACAAATTTTGCTGCACAACCTAGTGACTTCCTATCTGCTCTATTTTGCCCATTTGAAAATTCTAACCTGATACAGCCATATTAATCCAAACACAGCCATAAATGTGTTTTAAAATAGAGGGAAAGTGTTTGACAGAATGGAGATAAACACAATTTGAATAAGGTCACTGTACTCTTATCAAATAAGATGTGATATTGTTACCAATAGGCAATTCTAAAAATAACCTTGAGAATTGATTGTTCTCACATAATATTTGCTGCCTGCTGTGAATATGTCGTATGCCATAGAGCTTGATTTAAAATGTAACATTTATGGTGGTCACTTGTTATTGATTTTTGTGTGTTACCTATCTCTCTAACTTTCATGGAGGGTTTTCGATATTGTTTTAATTATTATTGTCATCCTTATTCAACAGACTTAAGGCCGTCAGTGATTTGCAAATGAGAAATTGTGAAAAATCCAAAATCTTGATTTTTTGCATGTCTTTAACAAGTACAGGTGGTACCCTAACATTCCTTCAAATGATCAGGCAGAAGCAACCTAAAGTAATAAGGAAAAAAATCGGATATATTGGTTGGGGGGGGGCACCCCCAATAATTTTGGTTGTGGGGGGGGGAGGGCTCAAATACCCTTGAACCCCCACCCCATAAATCTTATCACTTTATAACCAAAACATCAAATTCCAAAGCTCAGTAACAGACTCGTTACTGATGGAGAGTCATCTCTGTCACACTGAGTTTGCTTTCCTTTTCTGTCATTCTTCAGTTGGAAAGAAATACTTAATGATGGTTCTACGATAACGGGCTTATCCCCCACATTTAAAGGTGCTTGTTCCGATCTTATGTCCCATTTATGTTCTCTACTTAATATGAGAGCCTAGCACTTGAACATATGCCCCATCAAGTACCGTGGGAAACAAACTTGCCTGTTTTGATGGTAGAAGCTATAATTGCACATGCAAAACCCTATTCAATCCTGTGTCTATATATTGAAATGGTTAACCATTAAACTGCAGTTTTTGTCTCGCCTGAACTTTCTTCGGCAGAAACTTAGTAAAATCACTCACTTTCTGTTCTGTCTGTCTGTCTGCATGGTGTCTCCCTCCGCGGCGTCCGTGTTCACTTGCTTGTGTACGATTTATCTGGAGTCCGTAAGGGCCATGATGATGTAACATGGTGGAAAGAAGCGGTCCACGAGTTCGCGACACTGATTAGATTTTGGGCGTAAAATATGGTAATATTAAGTACTCTAATTTCATAATTAAACAAAAATTTTCCCGCAAGGCTTGTGGTAACAAGTTTTCTGGAGTTCCGTAAGGCGTATCATGATGTAACATGGTGGAAGGAGCGGGCTGGAGAGTTCTCAAACTGATTAATGTTTTTTTCGGGCGTAATTCGGGGCAAATTAAGTATGCAATGAGCTAATTAATATGGCAAAAAGCAGCGTCCTTACTATAATTTTTGAAACGTACATTGATAACGGAAATCCTTCACTGCATGAAAGCCATCATGATGCGCATCTTGTTCTCGCCATTTGAACAGTGTGTTATAGCATTCGGCTAGGTATGCACATGAAGCTAATTAAATATGCGTATTACTGTTCTCTCTGAAACCGTACAGCAGATAGGCAAAATCCCTTCGAGCTTCATGCAAGAATACTATGCCATGCATTTTGAGGTGAAGCATTTTGGGCATAAATATGCTAATTAAGTGTCTATCTTTGCATAATTTAGAAAAAAAAAACTTGTGTATAATTTGTTTTTTTTTATCTTGAGTTCCGTAAGGCATATAATGATGTAACTTGGTGCAAAGGAAGCGGGTTGAAGAGTTCTTTGACTGATGAAGATTTTGGGCGTATTGTGGGTTAATATTGGGTCTGCAAATGAACTAATTAATATGCATAAAATCCTGTGAATTGGCTATTTTTTGAAACGGTACATCTACACAAACCAAATTCCTCACTGCATGAACCTGTATTGTGTGCATCTTTTTTCCATTTTGAAAGTAGGGTGATATTTGCGTCCTTAGGTATGGGCAATGAGCTTAATTAAATATGCATAATGGCTGTATCCGCTGAAGGTACATCGGATATCCAAGATTCCTTTGGCTACATGAAATACTAGTCTGCCATACTCTTTTGTGTGAATCATAGTTAGGTCAAAGTGCATTGGGCATTAAAGGGGCCTTTTTGTGATGCAATTGATCCATTAAATATGCGTAATGCTCTATCGCTGAAATTGTAATTGGATATGCAAAATTTCTTTCTGTTAAACATGGAGCAGGTGGGGTGTTGAGAGGGAGTAGGGTGTTGGGGGGGAAGAGAGGGGTGTTGGGGAGGGTGAAGGGTGTTGCGGGTGTTGGGGAGGGGGGGTTTGGGTGGTTTTCGGGGGGTGTTGCATTGCCGGTGGGTGTTGCGTGTGGTTGGGGAGGGGGTGGGGGTGTGTTCGGGGTGTTGGTGAAGGAGTGGGGTTGGGTTGCGGGGTGGTGGGTGTTGCGGTGTTGGGAGGGGGTTGGGTTGTTGCGGCGGGGTGTTTAGGAGCCGGTGGGGTGTATTGCGGCGTGTTTTGGGGAGGGGGTTGGGGTGTTAAGGAGGTGGGGTGTTGGGAGGGAATGGGGTGTTGAGGGGTGGGGTGTTGGGAGGGGGTGGGGGTTTGGGAGGGGGTGGGGTGTTGCAAGGTGTTGGGAGGGGAAGGGTTTGTGCGGGGGGGTTGGGGAGGCGGTGCGGTGTTTGCGGGGGGTTGTTGCAATTGCGTGGGGTGTTGCAGGTGTTGGGGGATGGGTGGGTGTTGCGGGTTTGTTGGGGAAAGGAGTGGGGTGGTGCGGGGTGTTGGGTGTTGGCGGGGTGTTGGGGAAGGGGTGGGGTGTTTGCAAAGTGTTGGGGAGGGGGTGGGGTGTTGCTGCGGGGTGTTGGGAGGGGGGTGGGTTTGGCGGGGTGTGGTGTTGCCGGGGTGTTGGGTTTTGCGGGTGTTTGGGATGGGGTGGGGTGTTGCCGGGGTGTTTGGGTGGGGGATGGGTGTTTGTGAGCGGGATGGGGTGTTGGGGAGGGGGATGGGGTGTTGGGGGAGGGGGATTGGGTGTGTGGGGAGGATGGGGATGGGGGGTTTTTTGTGAGGGGGTAGGGGGGGAGGATGGGGGCGTGTTGGTGCCCGGAGGGCTTGGGTGTTTTGGGGGATGGGGACCTGGGGGTTTGGGCGGGGGCTGGGGTACAATGAGTTTTTTGTAAGTAAGCATATTTTTTTTTTCCGGGTCTGTTTTTTTTTTTTTGGTTTTTTGCTTGTTTCTTTTTTGTTTAAAAAAAGCTTTTTCTTTTTTTTTTTTTTTTTCTTGGTCGTTTTTTTTTTGCTGTTCTGTTTTTCTTTCTTTTTTTTTTTTGTTGCGGGGTGTTGGGGAGGGGGTGGGGTGTGCGGGGGTTTTGAAGTGAGGGGGTGGGGTGTTTGCGGGTGTTGGGGAGTTAGGGGATTAATGGGGTTGCGGGTGTTGGAAGGGGGTGTGGTGTTGCGGGGTGTTGGGGGGGGTGGAGTTGTTGCGGGGTTGTTGTGTATTGGGTGTTGTGTTTCGGGGTGTTTTGGTAGTTGGAGTTGGGGGTTTTTTGTGTGGGTTTGTGGGTGTTGGGTGTGGTTTAGGGGGGTTGGGGTGTTGCGGGGTGTTGGGGGAAGGGCGTTTGTGTGTTTCGGTAGGGAGGTTGGGGGTGTTTTGCGTGGTTTTGGGGTGTTTGCGGGGGTGTTGGGGAGGGGGTAGGGTGTGCGGGTATAGTGGGGAGGGGTGGGATGATGCGGGTGTTGGGGAGGGGTGTCGTTTTGTGGTGGTGGGATGTTGGGGATGGGGTGGGGGTATTGAGGGGTGGGGTGTTGGGGATGGGGAATCTGCAATCTCTCCACTGTATCTCTGGCTTGCCACCTTATATTCATACAATTACATCGGTCTGGCTGCTCTTTGTCCTTAAAGCATCGCGCAACCAGGCGACCCTTGTGGTTCGAGAACCGCCTTGTTTGTTTTACAATCTGGGGTTTTATTTTAAAGATAATTAAGTCCTATACCAGTGCAAAAATTCAGTCAATAATATAGAAATTTGTAAAAAATATTTTTTCATTCCACATGCCATTTAAACAATAAAATTGGAAGCACTTGAATTCTTATAACACCAGTAACCTATCGTACAAGGGGGCAATGATATTTTGATAACATTTGTACGGTATAATACTTTCATATCATGCAAATGAACTTTTCTTGAGGACATAATCGAAAGGGAATGTTTTTGGAGTACTCGGTTTTTTTGCATGTGTTATAGCGCCCTTGTCTGAACCATGCAGGGATGTATTGTAAGGCAGCTATTTATTGTAGTGTAATATCTTTGGCAATATATTCAAATAAATAAGATAGAGAGTTTTCAAAAAGTGGGTCCAAGGAATCTCTGACAGGGAAGCCTAGCTTGTTAAGAATCAAGTTTATTTTTGATAAGTGGTTATTCGTGGTGCATGGGCAGGAAATCTTAATGACCTAAGATCAGGAAAGTTTGGTGCTTTTTATTGTTGAAAAGCTTAGTATATTATTTGCAATTCTATATAACCCTCGGTGGACGATTGGAGTTTTCCGCTAACAAGAAACTTTGCCAAGTTCGTTCCGTTTGAAATAAACAAACAAATTGTGCTGGCAGAAGGTGGGTGAAAAGTGTGTATATTTTCAATAACTTTAAAATTAAAGTGCCATGTTCGATAGCCTTTTGGGACCCTCCTGATTTCCCCGAAGTAATATCCGATTTTGATATCAATGAAAGGCGTATTTTTCTCTCATTGTAGTCCGAAAGTTGAGCCCTTAAATCCATTTAATTCCAGAATAAAACAAACACACTGTTTTTAGTGGTTAAAAACCATGCATATTAGCACGTATTGAATAGGGCTTTGCATATGCATTATTGCTTCTACCATCAAACTGGCAAATTTGTTTCCCATTGGGTACTTTGAAGGGGCCATTGCAGGGCCAGCTCTCATACAAGTATAGGAACACAATAGACATAAATCTAACAAGCACCTTTAAAGTAAATAAATACAGATCAATAAAAAGGCATACTTGAAGGATAATTTCTTGGGCATTCCAACAATAGGATTTTTGTCCCCACCTCACACCAATCAGTGTCCCCCCAGAGGCAACCTTTTTACCATTTGTGCACAGCAACAAGAAAGCACCATCAAGCACAATTGCAGTGAGGCAAGCGGCCTGTTGTAATATGATATTAAAAATGGTCAAGGAACATTTTGTCCCATCTAAGAATACAACAGCGTAAAAGGAATATGGGTGTTTTTATAAAGTGGGAAGTTTGATATTGCTGGCGCATTGCACCGAAATCCAGAGAGCAAAGGGTTAAGTTACCTAGCCATTGAAATAGTGTGGGAAAAGTGACACCAAAGACATCCTTTTTCAGTAAGTAGGGGGGCCCAGTTCCAAAGACTTCGATCAGAGGAAAGGACCAAACAACACTTTTTCAAAGAAAGGTTTTGTGTGTGGGGGTTTATTTTGTGGGGAATGCTTTGGCTAGCCACACTGGAATTTTGTTTGTCGTTGCAGTATGTGGTGAAGTTTGTTTGTCCTAAAATGAAAATCTAGGAGGGACGGGGCTTGTATTCCAATGGAAAATTTAAATAGTTTTGTGGCACTCCCCTTCGGAATGGGCCAATGCCTTGTGACTAGATTCTCTGAATGCGGGTCAGTAAACTGTGTTCGAACGTGCATTTCCTGTGTTTTACAACAACTTTCTGAAACCAAAATATTGACACATTTATGTGGATGAATTCTTTGGCAACTGAATTGCTCAGTGCTCAGTGGCCATGTTCTTTTTGAAAGATCAGGGTTTTTTTTCTTTTTCTCCTTCATGAAAGATTTAGGATTATGTTTCAAATGGTCCTTAGGTTGTTGTGTATAATACTAATTTAGTACAGGTAATTACATGTTTAGGTTGAGGAAAAATGTGGGATACTTACAAAGGTTATTTGGCAAGTCTTTTGGAGTTTCTCTATTCATAAAAGGAAAAGGTTAAGAATCAATGTTAGATGACCCGTTTTTGTTTGGTGTGTAGCTGTTATTTCTGCATTAAAGATTAGCTTTGGAACGCTGAATTAAGCCTCCATTTGGACGCTATTGGCTATTGAGGAACATTAAGAAAAGGGCCCATTTCTCCATCAAATCCTACCATAGACATGGTGGAAAGGGAACAGATGATCTCTTTCCCGGAGGAAATTTCAAAGCTTAATCTAAAATTCACCACTTTATAAGAAATACTCAGAAAATGTGCTACCCATCTGTTATTGCAACTTTACCGTAGAGAACGACGTCATCACTAATTTAGTAACTTACTTTGTTTGGTTTTCGGGTTCCTTCCTATCTCTGCATCTAAGTGGCTATTTTGATTTGGGTACTTGCAGGTAATATATCATAGCTATCATTCATGAGCAAATCAGATAACTCTAAGAATGTTAGTTTGGTTTAACTCGAGATATAGAAGCACTATTTTTGATTGGGGTTACTACTCAAGGGGCAGAGGGTGTTTTTGAGTCAATCCCACAATTGCACCAGTTGTGGGAAATTTTCACCTCATTAGGGTCATGTGGATCACATAAAAATCCGATACACATGAAACCCTGACTTTTAAACTAAAAATGCTCATTTTAGTCCCCACAAGCATTAGTATTTTAGGAATTTTTTTTTTGGCATGAAATTAAAATTCCCTTGCGGTAACTGCAACTTTTAGAACACTTTTTTATAATCCACATAGATACTGACTGGTGTTTATACAGTATGTATAAGGCACATTGCATGCGCATCATGGGATTGATTCAAAACACCCTCTGCTCATGGCTATCTCATTGTATGGGCCATTAGACAGACTGGTATTATAGTTCTAGTGCCCATGGGGTTAATAACCACTATAGTCGGCAAATAGGGCGACCAATTGCGCTTCTGACGTACTTTGATGACGGGCAGAAACAAATGTTCGGCCGTGAAGAATAAGCTGTGAACATTAAAAAGCTTATTAAATAGAAAGTTTAACTTACATGAATACTGTTCCGTGCGTCGAAATTTCGAACCTCACATCGTACACATTTTTTTACTTGAAATCATATTTGTTCGAAAACATTCCCCGCCCCATAATACCATTCAAACCAATCACAGTCCGCGTAGCGCTGATTGACAAAGCCTGGACGTACGCGCAATTGGTCTGCTCATTCTGTCCCTGACTTTAGGACTTTATATGCATCGATTTTAAACATCAATTGGGAAGAATCTAAATCTAAAGATCAGGGATCTGCCCGAAAGAGTCAAAATATTTGGAAATTTGCAGGGACTAGCTTTAAAAAGTGTAGGATAAATCTGTAGAATATTCTCATAAGTTATTTTTCCAACTGAAACCTGATAGAAAAGAAGGAAACTACTAGTCAATAGTCATTTGCCGACCGTGTTGGTATAAGTGTCCCGTATGGCATTAAATGACTCATATCCGATTTTTTGTCCTTTATTCGGCCTGCCCTTTTGGTCGTATCACTTGTAGGGTATGTTAGACAACCTTACTTTTACAGAGCTTCAAATCTGGATTTTGTTGACTCATTTTTGATTTTTTCTGTTTGTTCTCTGCAAATCACTAATAGTGCCTTTAACTTAAGTAAATTAACACTTATGTTTAAATGTCGTTGCACACCTCCCGTTAAGTGTACGGGGTTTCCACATGGACCCTTCCTCTGAAACCACTTGGCCGGTGGAATTTTTTCGCAAAACTTTGGTAATGTTGGGGTCATCAACATGACCACATAATAAACAGGAAAAAAATGAGAATTGGGTTGTACCCAACTCAACAGAATGGCAAGTAAAAAACCATTTTTAAACACACGCAAACCCTTCTCCCCTCCGCTGAATATGAAAAAACATTTACATATACATTTATTTATTTTTTTCCATATCTACATATGCTCAAACACACCGCATTTACAAAGCAATAAGATAAGAACCATTTCAAATCATACAATATATATGTTATAGGACAAACTAAAATTAAAGCATGATATGGAGGAGAACCACACTTTTCCCGAAGGATTTTTCCATAAATTGGGTTCATAATTGGGAAAGAACATAAATACATTTATTTACATTACTGAAAATAAAAATTTTAAAAGTTACTACTCCAGAGTACCATTTAAGAGGCAAAACAAATTTTGAATAGCACCACCAAAATGCTGTATTATGCTACTTAACATAAAACCCCTGCCCATTGTGAATGTTTGGTTTCCACCAAATTATGCACAAAACTGATATTTAAGAAGGCAATTATATAAAATTTTGAGCAAAATATTTACCGTTAAAAAATGGGTGCACAAAAAAAAAATGTTGGGCCACAATTGACTCCCTTTACCGTTTTGAAGTGTTAATGTTTTTCATCAGCAAAATGGCCTGAAAAATATTTTCAAATTTTGGTCCATGAATGTGCAACTTTCCTCCTTGCCATATGTAACCATTTTAAGAAAAAATGGATGGCGGTTACCCTTTGTTGCGAGTTAAACTACCCCCTCCTCTCAAGTGAGTCATATTTCATAATTCCTCCATAAGAGTGGTATTATATTAAACTCTTCTTCTTTCTCCATCATCTGATGGGCTCATAAAATCACCAACCTTTGACTCGGCCATTGTTTCTCTCGGGTGGATATAAATGGAATCGGATGCGTACGTCAGGTTTTGGCAATAAACAAGTGTTCACAATAAAACATATAAATCATGGTATTCAACTTTAAACCTTTTTTCATTGTCAATTCCTTATGTTTTTGTATCCTGTAAAACATTCTAAGGTAGGGAGAAGGTTGAATTACAAAGGATACCTTTGTATTTTTTGGATTTTATTTTGTTTTTAATTCAACAATATAAATTATTCAGTAAACTTTTTGGGAACATACGGTAATGTTGCAATCAATGGATTCATTCCAAAGACATGGGAAAGAAGCGAATAAAATATAATTCCGAAGAAAGAAGTCGTCCTTGCAGAAGTTTTGAAACTTGGCGTGTCAGTCACCTCCTTGTGGGACGTGAATGGTTGACTTGCAACATGTACAATAGTGTGTGACATGTAATTTGTCCTTAAACAGGCCATCATCTTGTCAAATTATTCTAAGTGTAGTTGTGAGGTCAGGAGATAATGATGGTAACTGTAACCTTTAGCTAGTTCCATAGCTTGTGCCATGAACATTGATGTGTATGCCTGCTTGCTTGTAGACTGCCAATGTGAGCTTTACATCTCTTTTGTATAGAATGATGCCTTTTTTTTTCCTTTTGCTCCCAACAGCTTAACTTCATTTCATTAATAAAAGATGATTTGATTTTCAGTAGGCCTGGAGGGATTTGTATTGTACATCAGTGGCATAACACGTTTGTATGATTAAGAGGTGTTTTTTATCCAAGTACATGTTAAGCATGTACAATAGAAAAACAAGTCACTCAATAATAGGGTCATGACCACCACAGTCCAGGACTGAATCAGTTTGTGTTGGTCTGACCCATGCCCCCCATTTTTTTTAGAAACCTGGTAACGTTTGAGTACTGCTAATCGTACTTACAGAATTAAGGACCACCAAGAACTTTGAGAAGTATTGGTATTTTCCATGCAAGTTTTAGTTGTCCAATAATTTATCAAAAGAATATTGGGTTGCAAGATCTGTCCATTTCTACAAATAGAAAAATGCTAACAGCAATGAGAATACTCGGTACACACAGGCCCGTATCAGGATTTTCTTTGGGTGAAAGACTTTAAAAGGTTCAATAGAGATTTCACATAACGTTGCCCCTCAAAAACTGAAAATTCTGAAAATTTTGCATGGTGTAAAGCTTTTCGTATCAAAAATATCCCCATCTGAAGAATAAGCTGAGAAATATTTCTTTGGTAAAAAATTGGGTGAAATTTTATTTTCATATAGGGCAAATACAATTTAGCTATGTTTTATATTGAATATAAACATTAAAAATCACCTTTTGTTTTCACTTAAAAGACAATTCTGTACAAAATACAAGGTAGAAATCTTTTTTGAGTGTCTAATCTAATATTTTTTTAATCTATATGAAATCACTACATATGACACCTCATGTTGTCCTCAAATCGTCTTGTTGCACCTTTAAAAAAATGGCCCTTTTAAGAGACACTTTAACATTATCTTCAAAATCTTGGACCTTAATACATGCATACCCTTACCCATACACGTGCGCACCACACAACACATTCTCATGCGCACCAGGGACACAAACAACACACATCCACCACCACAACTTTTTAGAAGTTTAAGTTAATGGGTAGATGGGGAATACTCAACCTACTTACATAATGCAGGAACTGGGATTGTTATGGTATAATAAGCATGATATGATTGACGACATCTTTCTGACATCAACCCCAGCCCATGGCATTGTGAATTCCTTCTGCTTAGAGTCAATTTTCACTCTTGATCTCCTTTGCCTTAGAAATTCATTAAGTAGTTTATAGGAGATTTTCTTGTCAGTAAGCATTTGCATCTACAGATTGGTTTGATGGAAAGTTGATGACATGAAGGAAATCCACTTGGTAGCGCGTTTGAAACTGCCTTCGTGAAAAAAAATTAATCATTCAGACATTCCAACTTTTGCTTTTCTGAAGATTTATGAAAAATTAATTTGTGAGATGTATTTGATAAGTCACAGAACATGGCAAGATCTATTCAGCACTTTTTGGGTGAAGTGAAATAGCACTAATCACCTGAAATCCTGTGTGGATGTGGTTTGTGAAGAGTATTTTGTGTGCAAAATGAAACACCCCTACCCTCATTTAAAATTCACCGGTCCAGTTTAAATGGGTGGGGCTGCCAAGACTGTTTGGGGCCAAACAGCTGATTATTATATTATAATGACATCATGCATCACTGGTGGGTGTGTTTTGTTTCTGTAAACCATGCCCGCTCAACTTTATTTGAAGGATATTCAGGGACCAACTTAAAGTTTGGAGGTGTGTTAATTTTTCAACAAAAATTAGAAAAAGTGTAGCCATGAGAAAAATTGGTGTGATGAAAGTATTTGTCATGTATGGGTGGTTTTAATGGAAAGAGGCAGTAGTTATATAATTGAGCATTAACATTGTGGTTGTCGAATTCCCACTGTGTGAATGCCCCACTTATATAGTTTGACAATGTGACACCATCTACTTTGGCCAAACTACGGGAAATTAGGGAAAATATTTTAATAATATAGTATCAATCTAGCCAATACGAGCTAAGAAGCATATAAGGATGTTTGCTATCATTGAAAACCTTATACATGTAGCAATTTGATTTGCAAGAGTTAGCCCCATTTCAATAATTAACTTCTTTTTTCAAAATTGCTTACCTGCAAAGTACCTTTTGCACAGGTAGAAATCACTGCTTTTGTTGCGAACGTTACATTTGAATGTTTGACAACAGATCATACTGTATCAGTGCTATATAATTTTGAATTATATATAATTGGTTTTAATTTTATTTTACAAATTCAGAAGCTAAGAAAATGAAATAAGACAAAAACAATACAAAAAAACACAGAGTAATATACAAAAGCAAAATGAACATGTCAGAATATGTTTGCGGACTTTACACAAACACAAATACATGTCAACATTAATGGTCCAACATGCTAAAGTTGCTATGTCAATAAATAGTAGGAAAAGTGGGCAGACTCAATACCTTTATATTTTCCCAAGAACCTCTAATGTTAAATTTTTTGGGGTTAACCATGTGCAGTTAATAAATTTATACCAATTTAGTGAACTAACCCGAAATTCCTTTTGTGTGATAGATTTTTTGAGGACCAAATTAGCTCAAAAGTTACCAAATGATATATTATTGTAATTGTGTAGTTCCAAAATACATTTTAGAAATACCTTAAAGATTCGTACTGATTTAACAAGTTTTTAATTACATAAACCCTCACTATCATCAACGTCATGGACTCTACAATTATGGAGACCTGCTATATCCCATAATACATCAAATTGAGTGTCTGTATGTTAAGTAAACCAATTCTGGTATTTAACTGTGATTTGAGTACTGTAAACGTACCAATCTTTAATTCATTTCATGTTCAGATTTGATATGTTAAAAATTTTTGGACACCGAGGGATATCTGCAAATGTTTTAAACTGTCTTGGAACAGCCAGCAATCAGTAGTGGTAAGTTAACAAATGTAACATCCCCGCAACAACTGTATTTTATAAATTTGATGTAATTTTGGAGCTGAAAGGTAGGTTTTCATGGTGTTTTCTATTTCACTAGATTAAATTGTTGTATGTTAGCTAATTACAAACAAGTTTAAACTTTTTAAACAGTAAAATTATTTCATTTTTCTCTTCTAACATGAGAAAATGCATTACAATGCAAATATATGAAATTTGATTTGGAACCTTTATTATCAAATAAGTTTATACCTTATACATATATGCATTGTAACATACTTTTTTGTCATGAATATTAGTTTGCATTAATCATTGCAACAACAATTTTGAAGTTTTAATTTACACACCATAAAATGTCTTGAAAGACAGTGCAAACTTAGGCATTGTTAACATCATGTAACGTCCGCACACAGGCAATGACAGTCAGAAATCTTCATTTCACAAGGGGTTTTCCAAAATTTTTTTTGGGTGCAATAATGACTTCAGTTGGTTGTATGCACATATCAAGTATACAAGATTAAGCCTGTTTTAATTTTTAGACAAACTTTTAGATGTCAAAACTAGTGAATATGCGGACTTTAGCATTCCTTTGGCTCTAAAATTTTTTCTAGTGACCACAGGAACATGAACAAATTGGCATAAATCGACCTTATTGCTTGATGTGTCACCAGATATTATTTGGGTCATCAATCTGCAAAGCAATAGAACTTGAAAGTGGTCTTATTATGAAGTGTTTAAACAGAAAATGGAGGTCATGCTATACAGTTCATAGTTGTAACATATAATAATGTAAGATTAAGCCTCAAAAAAATTTCTTTTCATATGGTTTGTCTAAGTTAACAAGCAGTATATGAAATGTCTCTACAATGTACTTCATTTTCACCCACTTGGTTGACACTTTTGGTATGTTTAAAAAAACCATGCCATATTATTATAGTATACTATTTCTGTCACATACGATATGTTATGCTGAACTGAAATTTGAACTTGACTTGAACAGTTCATTAAAATTTTTGGGAAACATTCAGTAAGTGTACCCAAATCAGATTGGATTCATTCCAAAGGACATGTAAGCAAATAAACCCCCATTTTTAAGGGTGAATTTGAAGAAAGAAGAAGTCCTTGCAGAGTTTAACACTACGTGTGGACGTGATGTGACTTGCAAACATGTACAATAGTGTGTGACATGCAATTTGTCTTAACAGGCCATCATCTGTCAAATTATGAAAGGGTAGTAGTGAGGTCAGGGGTAATTGAATGGTAAGCATTAACAGTTCATCGTTGTGCCATGGAACACTGAAGTGTATGCCTGCTTGCTGTAGATACCAAATGGCTATTTAATTTGTATGGATATGACGCCTTTATGATGCCCTTTCTTTTGCTCCAACAGCTTTTGAACCTTCATTTGAGTGCACGGCTTGTACCGAGGGGGGGGGGGGGTGTGCCCCCCTAATTACATAAAAAGGGCAAAAGGTCCATCTTTGCTGGAAATTTTTGCTAAAAAGGTCAAAAATTTAGAGAAACTTTTGGCAAGAAAGTCCACCTTTTGGTAATGAGCATGTTCAAAAGTCCAAAAAAAAGGGACTATTTTAGGGGGTGAGGTTCACTATGAACAAAAAAGGTACCATTTTAACAAAAAAGGTCCACTTTTTCGAAGTCCCCCCACCCCCTCCAAATAAGTCCTGAGTACGGCCAGCTTTACAGTGTGATGAGTGATTTCAGTTAGGCCGGAAGAGGAAAAAAAATTTGTACTGTGTAAGGGATAACAAGTTTGTATGATGCAAAAAATGTTAGATGTTAAATGTACGATAGAACAGAAAATTCAATCAAATAATAGTGTAGGACCAAGTCAGGACTGAATCAGTTTTGTGTTGGTCTGACCATGCCCCATTTGTACACCATTCAGTTGACTATGCTTTGACTAATCAACTATTGTGAATACTATTGGTACAGGAAGTTCAAGACACAAGAACTTGAGAACATCATCTCCATGATTGTGTCTAAGTATTGGTACCAAAATTTTTCCCATGCAAGTTTTTTTAAATTGTTTTTTTTAGGTTGTCCAATATTTATCAGAACAAAACTCTTGCAATATCTGTCATTTACAACACCACAATAGAAAATGCTAACTAGCCTGACAGACACACTCGTACCACAGGCCCTGTACATGCAGGATTTATTTTGTGGTGGGTGAAGGACTTAAAAAAGTAAACCTTTTCAAAGCAAATCTGTGCTTCAGACAGATTTGTTCATAAAAGCAGACAAAAAATAGCTCTTTTTTTGACTTCTTGAATACATAATCACCTAAACGTGGACTATTCTTAATTTTTCTCAAAAATATGGACCCTTTTAGCAAAAAATTATCCAAAAGGTGGCCCTTCATACACACACACAAATACCACCTGTCTGCATCCCACCCATGCACTATGGGCACACACATTCATGCAAACGCACCAGGGACAATGCACCCTAACCCACACTTTGTAGAATTTTGTAGCTGATGTGATGGGGAAATAATCCAACTAATTACATTACAAAAAAGGCATTGTTATGGTATAATATGAGCATGATATGATTGATAAATCTTCAGATATCAAACGCCAGGTGCATTGTGATTTGCTTAGAGCAATTTCATCCTGATCTTCGGTGCCTTAGAAATTCATTAGGTAAGCTTATAGGAGATTTTCATGTCAGTAGCAATTTGCATCTACAGATTGTTCATGGAACAGTTGATGAATGAATGAAACCAATGGTAGACTTATGAAATGCCCTTCTTGAAAAAAAATTTTTAATCATTCAGACATTTCAACCTTTGCTTGTCTGAAGATTTATGCAAAATACTAATTTGTGAGATGTATTTGAAGGCGCAGAAACGGCAAGATCTATTCAGAGCACTTTTTGGGTGAAGTGAAAATAGCACTAGATCCCTGAAATCCTTTGTAGATGTGTTTTGTGAGTAGTATTTTGTTCAAGGAAACACCCCTACCCTCATTTAAAATTCACCGGTCCAAGTTTAAGGGGTGGGGCATGCCAAGCTGTTTGGGGCACAAACAGCTGATTATGATAATTAGAAATGACATCATGCATCACTGGTGGGGTTTGTTGTTTCTGTAAACCATGCCGCTACAACTGTATTTGAAATGGATATTCAGGGACCAACTTAAAGTTTGGAGGTGTGTTATTTCACAAAATGAGAAGAAAAAGTGTAGCCATGAGAAAAATTGGTGGTGAATGATAGAGTATTTGTCATGTATGGGTGGTTTAAATGGAAAGAGGAAGTAGTTATATGATGGAGCATGAACATTGTGGTTAGTCGAATTCCACAGTGTGAAACGCCACTTAAATATGTGACACCATCTACTTTGGCCAAACTAGGGGAATTTGGGAAAATAGTTAATAATGATAGTATCAAGCTAGCCCAATAAGAGCTAATAAGCATGATAAGGATGTTTGCTATTATTGAAAACCTTATACATGTAGCATATTTGATTGCAGAGTTAATCTCATTTTATTCTAATTTTCTTGTTTTATTTTTAAAAGATCTTATTTATTATGCTTTTAACTTAGACAAATTAGTTTTCTGCTATTAATTATTGCTTAGACCCTTGGCTTATACCTAGCGCTGTTATCGATAGTTGAATGTCAAATCTAGACTGTCCTAGCGACATGTCGATGCTCAAAATGGCCAAATCAACAACAAACAACATCGCCGCTAATTGGAATGAACATTGAAAATAAGGATAGGGCATCTCCCAATCAATTTAACCACTAAATGAAAAAAAAGCTAAAAAAACAAAAAAATTGTCCATGGAAGTCGTGGCTAATTGGAATAGAAGCTGAAAATAACAATTTGTGCATCCACCAACTTATAGGCCTATAACCCAGAAGTCAAGAAGAGTGTACTGTCAATATTATATCAACATATCGGATCGCTGCCTTCCAACATATTGACTTCAGAAAAGTCTCTTGATATTAGCTTTCCTTATATCTCAATTTCACATTTTCTAAGTTTGACCTGGATCAGACGATGGAGTATTATAGTACTCCATGATCACATCGTGTCAAATGCAACTTGTGCCATATGTCCCAGCAAAGTCAAAATTTAATTTCCCATCCCCTTTGGATTAACAAAGGCGACCATTTCGTTATTCATTATTTCCCCAAATTGCATTATTTGTGTGATAAATGTCTATTTGGAAATCCAAAGTGGTACCTAACAAAGAATTGATATTTACAAATATTTCAAATATTCACAGACACAACAAATGAGTGTTTGCTAAATTGCCAAAGATGTATGCTGGGACAATATGCATTGATCAATGGAATTCTGATGGGGGAAAAATGGCTTGAATTTGCTGAAAAATATTTAAAAATCAAAATAATGAAATTTCAAAATCTTCAATTTTTGACATGGGGGGGGGTGGGGTGGGTGGGGGGTGACAAGAACTAAGGTTGACTTAAATAGAACCAGACAGGACGTAATTGCTTTTAAACAGCAGTAAATAGGTATGATTATCAATTTGTTGAACACCACCGACACATTTTTTAATTACATTGATTTTCATATTTGTATGGCATTGATATTCACAAATGGTAGAGATATTGTCAATTGGATATTCAGATATTTATTGGATATAGATCTAGAAGTAAAGAAAGGGATCTTCTGTCATATTGTGCAAGTCTGGTGTTTTAATTTGTTTAGGTGCATGTACTGGGACTGCAAGCTTGTTGCTTTATTTACTGCTGAGGCTGGCGGGAGGGGGGGTCATACAGGCTTTTTTTTTTAGTCGGCCAATAATGCTAGGACATTTGTAACATATGTCCATTTGCTGTCATTGGTGTATGGTGTAGTATGAGCAAATGTTCTGTGAATGAGGAAAATTCTAGCATTAGGACAGTTTTAGAAGCACGATAGGATTGTAATCGGACATGATTGAGATCGTATCCATAAACCATTACCATTGAACAAGGTCATTTGTTACGTTTTTCTGATAAAATAAATCCTGTAATGAAGCTCTCAGTGATTACATTCCATGGTTATCTAAAAGCAGTCACAAATGGCTGAGACAAAGTTCTGATTATGTCCAGATCCTCGTCTTGAAAAGTAAATATTGTTAAAGTGGAAATATTTTGCACTACATTAATTTTCGCACTTTCGTACACTTTTGAGCAAGCGTGAAATTAAGAACACACAATTTTTTTTTATTTTGCAAGTCTATATAAGTTTTATGTAGGGTAGCTGAAAAAAGTGAATTTAAAAACAAGTGAACATACTAAAAATTGCCGAAAAATTACATGCGCAAAAATTACCACTTTCACAGTATCCAATAACTTCCTCAGAAAATTGAAAAGCTAGACATTTCAGAACAAATTCTATCCAAGAAGCTTGCCGAGTTGAGGTGTTATATCTGCTGGTGGGTTTGAAAAAGAAAATTCCAGGCATTTGCTAGCCTAAGTTTTATGAATCCTCAAGCACACCTTGAAGTAATTGATATCATCTATTCTAATCACAAGTTCCTCTAACTGTGAGAAGTCCAGTGCATTGTAATATTTTCTTAAACCAGCAGGATTGTTTGCAAAGGGTCACAGGGCCAAGCCTCCCATGGTGACAATGTACTGAAATAAAATGTGAGTGTGTTTACTACGGCTGTGTCTCCTTTGAACTTGACTGTTCACTTGAGCCTGTTAGGTACAAGGCCGCAGTGTGATAAATGGCCAAAAATTGGTGCCATGACAGCTGGCTCTTTATTACCACCAATAACCCCCTGAGGAACTCCAATATCGTAGAAGTTGAGCATGTTGAGTGTAAAAATGGCAGTAGTGAATTGAAATAGGAAACAGAGAGGGCAATTATTAGGTGGAAATATTGCAAAAAGAAGTAAATAGGGCAAGGTAAGACATTGTTCAGTGATATCAAAGGGTTCTTTGGTGTACCAGGTTTACTGGTCAGGGGTTCAGATCAGATTTGGACACTGCGATGTGAGTGCAGGGTTCACCACAACAGCCGATGTTGGATTGCCTATTACAAAATCTTCCTGGTACCTCGGCCCCTTTCATCGACCCATGTAAGAGTCATATTTTGACTTAAAGGGATTAGCAAGAGAAATGCAAAGAAAATGCTGGAAATGCAGTTTTTAACTTATAAATCAGGGATAAGTGTGTACAATTCCATATAACTGTTTAATGTAGAAAAAACCCACCAAATAGTGAAAAAAGAAGATTGAGGGAATTTTGTCATACAGTCTCCCGCAAATTAGCATACAGCGACACCGTCTCAAATCTTACATAACAGCTGTTGTGGTTTACACCAGTACCGAATAAACAAGGTCAATAATGTTTGTGTGAGGTTCAAACTGTATGCTCATGACAACCGAACCAAAACATCCTTCGCCCTAAAATTGCACATGATAAATGAGAAAAATAGTAGCTTCTTAGACACCAAAAAATGACCACTTCCAGTAAAATCTGGGGTTGGGGATGAGGCTTATTTGCGATCAAACCAGGACCTTTAATATAATATCAAAATATTTCTCAGAATTTTATGGAAATTGAAATTTTTTAGGAGGTCCACATGGTTAAGTGAACTTGACATAACTATATTGTTGAAGCCACCCAATTGTTAGTTACTCAGGTCAATTGAGTCCATTCAAAACATCTTAGTACATATTGACTTTGAATAGAAATCATTTGCCTGGGTTAGTAGGTCAAGTTTACCCCTTCAAAGATTCAAAAGAAAAAAAAAATCCTGTAATTACTAAGTTATTTAAGTACTGCCCTTTTTATAGGATCAATTTTCAGCATGAATAAACATCATTCCACAACCTTTGGAAAAGGTAGACACAAATGAGCCTAGGTTTAGCCAAAAGCTCTGGGTCCCTGATAAAGAGTGAAGTTACAGGCATTTGTATTTCAACAATATGCCATGTGACATTAAGATGTCATTTTAAGATTTACAGTTTTGAATATGTGCCATGGACATTTTAACTATTTGAATCAATAAAAAGTAAAAATAGCAATATCTGCAACCAATGCGAATACAAAACCTCATGCACAAACTGTTGATTCATGATGTATTCATCAATTCAAAATAAAAAAACAATATCACATCAAACTACAAAGGGAATAATTATAAAACCCATAGGGGAATATTGATAATGAATGGTGATCTAAGAAATTGTCAAGAAAAAACCAAAGTCTATCATTAAAGGTGCAACGAGAGATTTTGAGGCCCCAAACTTGGGTCATAATAGAAATTTCATATAGAGTAGACAACTCAATGGATTTTGCCTTGTCTTTGGCTACAGAAATGTCTTAAACGAGAGAAATAGGCGATTTTGATTGCTATATTTCATATAAAAACATAGGCTGAATTTTATTGCCTCCTAACAAAATTAGAAATTCCAAAAAACAATTTTTTGTACTAAAGCACATTTCTCAGCTTAATCCTTCAGATGGGGATCTTTGAGACAAGCTTTACATATGGATTAAAACATCCGTACTTCGATCTTTTTTGGGAACCCGATAGGTGAAATCTCTCGTTGCACCTTTAAGTTGTCAAGATCATCACTAGCCACTTTGCCTCCATTGTGAATTTGGAAATATTTTGAATTGCCAAATTGCTTATTGACGTTTTATGATCCATTTGTCAAATAATAAACCTAGTGATAAAAATGGTATGAATCACTATTTTTACTATCCAGTTCTTGAACATTTTGTAAACACAATGCAGACATCGGTGAAAAATGACAAATCTATCACTACACAACCAAATTTCCTTCATGGGAGTACCTTTTTGAAAGTGACTATGAAGTAGCCGCGGAGTACCCACCCGCAAGGGTACCACATCGCGGGCCGCAAAAGTGGGGGTAACCCTCCACCTAGGTACACCACGCAGTAGCTAACAACTAGTCACCCATGCTGGAGTACCTGAGGGGTACTCCCATGCAATGGATTGATCTTGGTATGATTATTTAGTAATTTATCCATTATGTAAAACATTTAGTCACATAGGTTATTGTTTTAACCACAAAATGCATTTATAGGGGTTTTTGGTGATGCCTAACTCAAATATGGATGTTACTAAGCTTAAAAATGATCAGAAAGTCATAAACACAATGGACTGTTTGGCGCCCCTTTTTTGTTGTTTTTTTGGTCCAAGTGCTGCCTTACTAGGCAAAGCCGGTAGGAGATTACCTGTGAAGATACTCCCGTGGAGTAGCTGCAGAGGTACTACATACTGGTGGTGTACATGGGTACATGCGTCACTGTAGCAGGCAACTGCAGAGTACCATATATAGGATGGGTACTGCTAAGTAAACATAGCTGCTTTCCATCCAGTGGTTTGTAACTTCACAAAGTACTTAGTTGTAGGTACTGCATCAATGTGCATCAAGGGGGTACCCTGGAGTAGAGCTAAGAGTACCCATGGAGTAGCCTAAGCTCGGGTTATACCGTGAGTAGGAATTTGCTGTGTCATGACAAGGTTTGATATGTACTGGTATTCTCAACATGGTCTGTCTGGAGAATACCAATAGACACACTCAGTTCCAAAACAGATTTGGACTGACGCTTAACCTTCAGGCAAGGGCATGGGCTTTAAGTAAAATGTATTACTCTAATGTGAAAAGCCCGACTAGCGACTTCTATATCAAGTAGACTTGGTGATAAATAATATTTAAGGTAAATTAGTACATTTGTTTACTTTCCATGTGATTCCATGAAGTTATTATGTCATTCCAATCTCCTGGGGTGCCCATGTGTCTATATTAGGGATTGTGGGAGTTGTCAAGCGCAAACTACACTTGCCATAACTTCTTGCCTAACGATGAACATTTCCATTGTAAAGTTAGTACGATGACGCTAATATAGTCAACAACGCCATTTCGTCTTGAAGTTGCGGTCACAACTCAATCTGATTGGTACTACTTTAGAGTCAATAACAAAAAAAAAGATTGTGTGACCCCGGTCTGTCTTAGTAATCTTGTAGGTTATAATCCATGTCCCAAGGTGCTCCTTGGGTCTGGGATAGGGGTTGGGGAAATTATTGAAAAGGGTCACAATTTTCAATAACTTCTAATTTTTGCATCCCAATCTAATCATAATTGGCAGTATTTTATTTGAGACATTACCAACTGAGTGAAAAAGCAAGTCTTGGAAGGGTTGGTGAGTGCTCATGTCATAGGAGTGGGAGGAATTCAAAACCCAAAAGTGAGTGTTGTTTTTTTTTTTTTTTTTTTTGTTTTTGTTGGCTGACAAAACTATACAAATGCGAAAAAATATCAGAAAGCAGTAAACATGAAGAAATGACCAAAAGACCAACAGTGACCCAGATAAGTCATCACCAGCGTTTACGGAACAAAATAGTTACTTAAACATCTAAACATAAAAACTTACATGTGATAATGAATGATAGTCTCTCATCCCAAAGACCCTTGATTTTTTCAGTCCTCTAATCACCGAATGCCCCTGGGTTGGAAGTGAAAGCCTTACACCCTTATACATTTCATATGTGGGTCCACTCCCCTCCTTAGATAAGTCCACAACACCTAAAAAAATAATTTAAAAAACACCAAATTTTTAATTTTTTAGGTTTTTTCTTTTTTTAAAACTTAAGTGCATTTGTTGCATTAAAAGGTCCATGGTCCGATCGCTAATAGCCTGCCCAGAGTTTTCGGAAGTGGTCTAACTTATGGTATCAGAAGAAAGAAAGTGACTATTGTCTCATTTACCTGTGAGGGGTAAAGGATGTTTGTTTTGGATGTATGAGCAAAAATCTGCCCCATTTGGTCGACATATTAATTTTACACAGTACTCAATGGGGATTACAAAATAACGTTTTAGCTATTACTTAAAAACATGGGTTTGTTGAAATATCGGCGCAAAAGTTTACTATGAAGCCCATCTGGGGCGTCAGCTGTAAAGATGAAGTGTATTGGACAAACAGTTTTGTATATATGCAAAAAAACATGTTTGTAGAAAATAGGGCAGCATCCTCAGGAAATATCTATGGTTCAGCTTTTTAAAATCTTTGAAGCCACATTGGGCACACAGCGGGGGTAATAAGGGTATGGTCGGGGTGGGGCTCATCATTTTTGGTTGGTATCTTTTGGGCCGTGTAATTTCCAAACCTTTAAAAATTTCACCGACACCTGAAAAAAGAGCTCGTCGGGGGAAACGCAATCTTCCATTACTCTTAACCTACTTCCCTTTCTCTTTCCCTGTACCCCTCTATCTTTTCTGTCACGTTATCACTTCCCTCTTTCGGTCACATGTGCATCTATCTCTCTCTTTTTCTTCTCCCTCTCCTTTCTAACTTTTTCTCCTAAAACCAATTTCCCAGTAGCTTCAGCTGAAGTTCCTGTATCAGACAGTCTTGAGGGACAATGTCCCCCCCCCCCCTGTTACACTACTGGGATGCTGGCCAGGGACTGACTCGTAATGAAACTAAAATTGCAAGTCAGGAAAATCTCACTAACTGAAACACTTACCCCAATTACCTGTCGGATTTTAAATACAGGCTATTACAAAGCTATGCTCACAACACCATCTGTAATTGTAAGGCCCAGCTAGTTCCCAAAGAAAGAACCCCGTTGGCTGGCTTTGTGCGTCGAACCCATTGTAAACATGTAGGAATTCAAGAAGAATTTCTATGTACTGGTATTGTTTAACCAGATTGTATTGTTAGAAAACTCATAATGACCTTTATACCAAAATGTTTTCTGCCCATGTTGACTAATCAAGGGCTAGGTGAGTCCTTTTTAGCTCTTTTTTGTCCCGCAGAACTAAGTTCGGAACGGGGACATGAAATGGGTCTGGCCAGTCCGTCCGTATGTCTGGATGTCCGTATGTCTGTGAGAAAAAAAAATGTTAACCTGGAAGTCTGGATAAAAAATGTTAACCTGTATGCTGTATCTTTGAAAAACTAGTCGGGCACACAAATTCCTTCGCTTCATGAAGGCATCATCGGCATGCATCATTTCTGCGATTGGAAAGTGCGGATATAGACGGTTAGGTATGCAAATGAGCTAATTTAAATAGGCCGCAATTAATTTTTCACTGAAACGGTACATTAGATATGAAAAATTTTTTGCCCCCCCCACATGAAGTGCATATTGGCATGCATGTTTTCGCATTTGAAAGTGCATGATATATGCGGGTTAGGTATGCAATGAGATAATTAAAGATGCGTGTTATTATGAATTTGGATCACTGAAACAGTACATAGATATGCAAATTCTTTTGCCAATGAAGTACAATTTGGCATGCATTGTTTTCGCACTTTGAAAGTGCATGAATTATATAGCGGCTTAGATGATGCAAATGCAGACGCTAATTAAAAATATGCGCAATTAATTTTTCGCTGAAACAGTACATCGGATGTCAAACATGCTTCGCTAAATGAAAGGCTTATGCTGACACTGTTGTGTGAACATAAGATGTGCGATTTAGTTATGCGGTTTAGGTATGCAAATGAGTAATTAAATATGCCGCAATTAATGTTCGCTGAAACAGGGACATCGGATATGATGCAATTTTTTTTATTTTGTTGCAGTTAAGTTGTCACTTCCAAATGATCTTTTGCGAAATTAGGCGGGGAGGGGGACATATTTTACGCATCGCGTAAATACGAGTTTCGCCTTGTAATTAGGTTTTACGCAATTTTCAACAACTAAGGGAGGTACTGCAGATATTGAAGCCTATTTTGGAATGTGGACTCAAATGGTTATCCTTGTCAAGGGCCCAACATTTGAAGAAAAAATCCTTAGATGTTTTCAGGTTTTCTGTTAAAAAATCTTTCAAAATGGCGTCAGAAATGACTAAATGCAACATTTTGATTTTTTTTTAAATCCTTAGATTTGGGTGTCCTACATTCTGTTTTATGGCCCTCCAGATTGAAAACACGCTGTCTTCAAACTGTGGTGAACTTTGTACAGTTTGCCTATATTCCCAAAAGATGGGATGTAAGAAATCAATAAAATTATGAAAAAGTTATTTTCTCCAAAGTGAATATAGATAATTAAAGAGGCATTACCCATGTTTTTGCGGTTCTTCTCGGGTTTCACAGTTCCTTAACCTGATGACCCATGATGACCTTGTCATGACCTTTAAATTGTCGGCATCAAAATCGACACCCGCCCACCAAGTTTCCGTCTGGATACAATCACCAAATTTACCCCATTTGTCCTCCTTTGACTTTGAATGAAATCCCTGATGCACCCCTTGTCATGACCTTTAAGATTTTTGGCATCAACAATCAACCCCACCCTCCAAGTGTTCATGTCCATCCCCATGTTTTACCCTATTTGACCTCCCCTGACCATTTATTGGACCCCAATGACCTTGTTGTGACCTTTAAATTTTGGCATCAACACTCTCGACCGCGCCTCCCCGTTTCATGTCCATGCACCAACATTTACCCATTTCATCCTTTGACCTTGAATGACCCCTGACAACCTTTGATCCACTAACCAATACAAACTTGGTCTTCGGATGGTCAAGGGGCACCCACCACCAGTTTTTCAGGAATGTGCGCCCCTCGGTCTCTGTCACCAACCACGTTTCGTCTGGATACCCCAAAGGTTCCCCCATTTGACCTCCTTTGACCTTGAATGACCCTGATGACCCTTTGCTAATTTCTTGCACTTTATGTTAATTTCAATGCAAAATTAAACCAACCTTCAAAATGAGTCCAAAATGGCTGTAGTTTGCTCCTATCCTATAATATAACCATAATTATATCCATCTTTAAATAAGTTGCTTGATATTTTTTACAGATTCAATTTGACTTTGATGATTTTTTTTTACAAGAGTTTTTATTAATCCTTTTGTGCATTATTTGGTTTAAATTACAAACTAAATTAGTTCCACTCTTGTTGTGTTGTAGCTCTACTTAAAGGGATTAGCACGATTTGCTAATCCCAAACATCGAAAAAATATCAAAATTCATATTTTGTATTTTTGTTACGGGCATTGATATGTAAGCATAACCTTACAGTTGTTGGCTTGAAATCGGTGTATTTAAAGACAAGACAGTACTTTTTTATCTGATTCTTTAATTTCCTATACGTGCGTATCAACATTCCGACTTGAGATAAAAAAAAGCCTTTCTCGGTGAACATCCCAGATTTTAAGCGTGATATTTGTGCCATGATCAATACAGTTTTGACCTCACGCACAAACATTATTAATCTTGTTTATTCTGGTGCGAAGTGGTAAACCACAATCAGCTGTTTTATTGTGGATTTGAACGTCATCGCTGTATATCTATTTGCGGGAGACGGTAAGACAATTTCCTGAAATGCGTTCCTTTTTTTCAAAACTATTTGGTGGTTTGTTTTCTGCATTAAAGCAGTTAATATGGAATTGGTACAAGTACACACTTATCCCTGATTTTTTAAAAATTGTTAAAACACATGTATTTCCACATTTAATCGATTCTCCCTCGCAATATCGCTGCTAATCCTTTAAAAAGTACTGCTATATTCCCTAGCTACTGATGCAGTATGAATAATGTTTTAAATGATTTACGATGTTAAGATGCTCTTTAAAAATTATAAAGTATTGCAAAAATGTAACGTGTAAGATTCATTTTATTGATAGAAAAACAACATAGTCACATCTTCTATTATCACCACATTCATTTAAAGACTAAGAGGCTGTGGAAACTTCTGATTTAAAAATATAAAAAATTGATTTAATAAAACAAATCTGATTTTAAATTCAAAAATCCGATTAAAAAAAATATTTTAAGTTAAAAAAAAAATCACCAATCCTGTCATGATTTTGGTTGCGTGCAATGTTTTCTAAATACAGGGTCCCCCAGAGTATGAGATATTTAAGCTCCATTTGGGGACACCTTTCCAAAAATAATCTGTAGTGTGTTTTACAAAACTACAGAAGGAGCAATATTTCATTGCTTCAGACAAGTCAAGTTAAATTGTCCCTGACCTCAATTTAGGACATACTGTGCAAATCCCTCCAGCCATCAACACAAGCATCACCACACGACCACACAATGATGAACCTGTAAAGTGCGAACCTAAAAGAATTGTTTGGTTGGTTTTGGTGAGAACCAGCTTGAGAATTCAAAGTTGTTATTGCGGCTTTGTATTCTAGACATCATAGAGCTAGTGAGAAAATAAAAATAATTACATATTAACATTACTTTTTAGTGAAGAATTTTATTCATCGTTTTGCTTGTATCTTAAGCACCAGCACACAGCGATAAGCGATTCTATACATGTCCGCACTGTCAATATAATCTAATAGTCCCATAATAATTTAAGGGTTCACTTCGTGATACTAGCACCATATCCGGTTTGTTTTGTCTCAGTATATTCCTTTAGAAAAGGTTTCATTCCCAAATATTTCATTGATTATCCATTTCAGTGCCCATAAGCCACTGTGGCGTAATTACTGTTCCATTTGCGGACAGAAAATACAAAATTGCAAATATCTTGCAGAGACGATCAAATTTGTATGTCAGATTTGGCACACATACTATACTTAGCCCAGCGGTTCAGATTATATAAAAATCTTACTTTTTTTTAGGTGTCAGGGGGACGAGGCTGTGGATCACGGAAGCCCCTTGACATCTGTCTCTCTCTCTCTTTCACATGAGTGATATATAAAGCCCTAACGCAATCTGTTTAAAAAACCGTATTCCCAGGAAACTTGAAGGAATAAAATTCGGACATGACAGGACAAAGTTTGAGAGGTTCAGTAAGGATTCATCAAGTATCCCCCTTTGTAATGTGATTTTTTTTTTGGTACTGCTTTCGTTATTTTTTTAAAAATACTGAAAAGAAAAAAAGATTGTGTGCAGGTGACAAAAAAAAACCCTTTTTACGGGCGGATCAGACCTTTGAAGGTAGGATTGGTCGGTGATCGAGGACTTTTTTTTCTTTTTTTTTAATTTTCTTTCTTTTCTGGAGGTCAAAATTGGCTTAAAATAGCCCCCCACAATCTGCAAATCAGAGAAAAAATAACTTTTTTTACAATTTTTCTATAAAAAAAATAGCCAAATTGATTTTACATGATTTGGGAAAAAACTAAAAAAAATTCTGCAAACTGAAAATCAGGGTCTGTTGGGCCCCCCTTAAAACGTTTTTTTTTTCTGTCACCTAACCTCCTGTAACATAGCATTACCATAGTGGATTGTGATTTAACAAAGTGAGCTCTAATAAGTGTGGTTGTGATTAGTAACACAACATTTTGATGCCTGTTTAGTAATCACAGTATCAACTTCATCATCATTACTCATCTGTAGACTGCCCCTGACCTTGGGCAAGTTGTGGAACGATTACTGCCTGTTTTCATCAAATTACATTATTCGTGATGAACATCATTTTGACTGCATAAAGAAATGAAGACATTTGTTTGGATATGGAATTGCAAGCATGTGCTGAAAGAATTGTTCATTACGTCATAAAGGACATTGCCGGACAGGCGGTGGCGGCCAAGCTTCATTCATACGCAAAACTGCACGAAACGAGTCACTGGATGAGCCTGAACAGTGACCGTAATTTGAAGTCACTGTGCGAGTTTATAAATAGATTAGTGAGTGGCGAGTGGGAATTCCCGGACGAGCCGCGGCGTTTAAATTGCCTTGGCTTAATCGGTTGTGCATAATTGTGCTGCAAACTATCATCAAAATCGTTTTTAAAAGACCGGACAGGAGAGGATTGCCACATGCAGGTCAACGAATCCATTCAACGGTGGTGCATGGGCTACCATGGGGCTACCTGGTCACCGGGCCTGGTACCTTGTCCGCAGCTATAAATAACGGTGAACCTGCGATTGAACATGAGGTCAAGTGAGCCTCGTTCAAATGATCCCTTTTGTACCGTTCATGCCTACCAAAAAATAACTTAGATTGGAGTTGATTCTTCACTCCAAACGGTTTTGAGTGGAAAATTTGATATCAACATATTTGCGACTTTAGAATATTTGTCACGTTTTAGTGATTACGTGCTAAACCTATGGGAACGTCAAAAACTGACGCTATCTTGGCCGGCCCCCCTGCGGCCGGATCGGATGGGAAGGGGCCCTCTATAATCAATCATAGGTAATTTCACAATTTCTTCATTATGTATGCAAGGTGTTTTTTATCTCCAAAATCACTATAATCGAGAAAGAGAGAGTTCGAGAAACTTCAGGGGCATGCTCTCTAGGAAAAAGCAAAGCTAAGAGTGTGCCCCCATGAAACATGCAGAAACAGGAAGATTTTGCACAGCTGCCCATTGGTGGAAACTTGGTAAGTGATGGCTAGATAGACGCTTTCGTCTTTCATAAGCTACCAAGAGGTTTACAATGAGGCAGCCCTTTATACCCAAATGCCTATTATGTAGTGTAATGAGTGTGATTTGGATTATATAACCCGTCCCCTTTAAACCGAGCATGACTCTGGAATACAATACAGTGGCCCGCATCTTAATGAAAAAAGTATGGCCCATGACCGTTAGTTATATCAATGCACAACCTAACTCACTATAGCACTTTGAACTCATACAATCTCAATTCCCATGGCTCATTTCAGAGCTTTCATTCAAAGTATTATTGAGGAAATGCACACCCTGTAGTTTATTATCTATATAGGCCACGTGTGTCTGGCTGTCTGGTTGTCTGATCTGTCCGGCTTTTTTCTCTTGCGGCCGGTGGGTCTTGCGCTCAACGAAACTTGGTGTGTGGATGAAGTTTGGGCCGGCGGAACAATTCGAATTGGTTAGTGGATACGCACCCCACAAGCCAGGTAAATCATGAACAATAGGTTTTCAAAATTTTGGTGTTGGGCTTCCAAAACAGTAATTATATAATCATATCCAATCTATCATCTCGCCCTTTGTTCTCGGAGGCCGGGGGTTGTAACGGTCATAAACGTGGTGGGTGGGGTGTAGCTTGGGCGGGCCAATCAAGTTTCGATTGGTTAACGGATACTCGGCCAACATCCGGGTAATTGTGAAAAATGGTTGTTCAAACCAGTAGTGCTTTAAAAAAGCCAGGTGATCGCGAAACCCCCGGGGACCGCCTTGGGATTTATAATACACCTTACATGCATATTCAGCTGTTTTAACCATGTACCCCATCCAAGGCGAGTGAACTGTCCTTGCTAGATTAGCCTGATGCCTTACCTCATAGTGTCTATGTGGATAGGTTGTTGATGTTTTTTTGGCATTCCATTTCCAAAAAACAAAAATGTCAAAAAATAGGTCTCCCCCCCCCGACAGAGATGCACTCGTATATATACGTGCTAATTAATATAGTGCACATCCTTTCCAAAGCGGTATTGTGTTTCTGGGGGGAGGGTTCATATTTTTTGAAATTTCAAACTCTGATTGATGGCATAACTAGCAAAATAAGGGGTGGCAGAGTAAATGTGTTGGAATCCTGCTTAGGATACTGGACCCTCTATGCTCCAACATATATTGATCATCATTTACTGACCCTCAATTTTATATCCACTCAATGTAACAATTTGTCCCAATCACCCTACCCGCCTTCACTACTTGTGGTTTTGAAAGTTTAGTTATGGTAATCAAGTGAGGGGAAGCTTAGCCAATACACGTTCTCTGATCTTTTTCTTTCAGAAACTCTCCAACGAAGTCCTGCAGACACATCTAGACTAGGCCTCTTATTGATGTATCTTCAAAATCGCCTCCAAGATAAGAATTTTTCCTACCTCCTCCTCTTCCACCAGCAGTACCGATGACGACCACAGACTTTGAACGAGGCTCCTGGAAAGTCACTTCAGAGGTAACTATTCTGAAATCTCTACCTGAGGTCTGATGGTCAATGATAGTCCTGCTTTCATAAAATAATCAATTTTGAATAACTTATATAATCAATGTAATTAACTGAATACACAGTTCAATCTCCCTTTGTGTGGTTCAAGCTGAAAGATCTGGCTCATAATTGTGGAAAAAACTTGAAGCAATGTCATAACATCGTCGGTGTAAATGAACCTCAGAATCCTTTTTTGGCCCTATACATACTTGGGCACAATATGCAGGAGTAATAATACTTGCATGCCTGTAATGTAGGCCTGGGGCACTCCATATGAAATGGATTATGGTGTAAGGCCTCGGGGCTCTTTCCAACCCAGAGGCATTTGGGTGATAGAGGACCTGAAAAAATAGGGTACTTTGGCCACTGAGAATGAACCGCCAAATTGCGCCCCCAAAATAGTTTTGTTTTCTGAAGGACAAATTTGCAAATTCTGTCAAAAAATAGGGTCTTTGGACCTGTGAGATTTTTGATGTTCGAAAAAATAGAGGTGTTTGGGTGGAAATTTCCCCAAAAATTCGGGGTCTTGGGTGACAGTAGTAAAATTTCAACAAATATGGGGTCTTTGGGTGAAATTTAAAAACAAATGTTGGGTCTTTGGGTGAAAAAGTGGGTCGTAACAACCTTACATAATGTTGCTGTGTCAAGATGGGAGTGCCCCCAGGAATATAGGTTGCAGGCACTTTTAACACGATTAGGGCCTACTGTATTTGTGCAAAGTCCGTTGGACATTTAAACTATGTATGCCCGCGTTCCCACCAATGCAACCACTGTGGATTGCTGCAAGTGCAGTTCACTCAAAGAGATGCACCTGCGTAATGTCATGTCCAAGGATTATGAGGGCAACACTAGTTGGATGAACACAACATTATCCTACATCAAGTTCAATTGTGACATCCATGACATGATTTTCAAATATCATTGTTTATCAATCACATCATGAGAAGAAAAAACATTGTATCAGCAAGATGCACTGGACACTGGAAATTGAGGAATTGAAAGATTACTACTGTGTCTGCAATCTGTACCTCTCAAATGGTTAAGTCCAAAGGTCTCACATAATGACCATATGAGAACATTCTGCCCTATGGCTTTCATTTGCAGCATCTGATAAGAATGACCCTTTATTGATGAATTTAATATAGAGATGGTCTCTTCTCCAAATTGGATAAATTTCCTGGAAAATGACGCAAATATCCTAAATCTGAAACCAAATTTGGATGAAAAAGTCAAAATTTTTAGGACAAAAACTGGGTCTATTTGTGTAAATACACTATCAGTGATCTATTCAAAAGAGTCAAAATATTTGCAATTTGCAGGAATAGCTTAAAAGTGAAGGATAGTCTATGAAGTTTATTTTTCCAACCTGAGAAATTGACAGTAAAGGTCAGAAAACAACAGTGTTAAAAGATATCTATGAACCCATTCAAGTATGTGTAGTAATAAGTGGTCCCGTACGGACAGTAATGACTTTAAGTGTGCATTTCGGGATCCTACACATTGTTTTTGTTTATGGTTCACTAGATATCCTTGAGGAAGGACATTTCTAAAATTTCAGTTTGATTATTCTGACGGTGCTTTTGATGTTATGAGCCATGTTTGTATAACAGTGCCCCATAGGCTCATTGTGTTTGTAATTTCACGGACAGATAATAACAAAATATGAATTTCTTCAAGAGTAGATCGAATTTGCACGTAAGATTAGGCACACATAACTATAAATGAGGCCAACGGTTCAGATGACATAAAAATCTCCACTTTTTTTAGGTAAGTCGAAGAGGACGAGGCTATGGACATGAATGCCCCTTTAAATATCTGATTTTGTCCTTATTAGGCTGCTTTTGGTCTTACCATCCACTTGTTGGGTATGTTAGGATCCCTACTGTTACAACGGCAAAAATTTTGTGTCGCCTGAACGACTGGGTCATGAGCACTACTAGTCCAAATTTCTGTGTTTCCGTTTGTCTGCAATGTCCCGTCCGTATGATTGTTAACCTTTTTTAAAAATGCTCTGCAGGCTAAGTGCTATCCCCGATTTAGTTCAAACTTGATAGGAATGATAGTGGTGAGGTGCCGCAATTTATGTGTAGCTTTTTCGCTGCTTATTTGCATCATGAGATATAGCTTTTTGCATATTTTTCCAGACATTTCGGACAAATTACATATGAAAATGAGGCTAATTAATATGCAAAAATCAATCGTAATCACTATATTTTTGAAACTGTACATCGTGATCTGCAAATTCCTTCACTGCAACGAAACCCATGATGGTGCGCATCTTCTTTGCCATTTGAAAGTTTACTGATACATGCGGCTTAGGTATGCAAATGAGCCTAATTAAATATGTTGTAATTTTTTGGGGCCCCCCCTAAATCGCTAAAATGGTACATCGATATGCGAAATTCCCTTTGCTACAATCAGAACTACTCTACCATACATCTTGTGTCTGAATCATATGGGGGAGGGGGAGGGTGGGGGGCATGGTGGGTGTTGATAGTTGAAGTGGGGGGTTTTTGAGAGGAGGCAGGGTTAAGTGCTAGGGGAGGAGCAGGGTGGGGTGTTGGGGTGGGGTGTTTAGTGGCGGTGGGTTGCGTCGGGGAGGGTGTGGTGGGTGCGTTTGGTGAGGGGGTGGGGGTGGTTGGGGTGCGTCGGGATGGGGGCGGGTGGGGTGCGTCGGGAGGGGTCGTGTAGGGTGCACTGGGGTGTTGGGGTGGTGTGCGTTGGGATAGGGTGCATCAGGAAGGGGTGTGGTGCGTCTCGCGGGTCGGGGTGACTCATGTGACTTTGTGTGACCTTGGTGACGCCATGTTAACTTGGTGACCTCATGTGACCCTTGATGACCCATGTGACCTATGTGACCTTGTATGAACCTTTGTGACCCCATGTGGACCTTGGTGACCTCCATTTTGACCTGGTGTCCTCATGTGAGCTTGGTGGACATCTATGACCTTGGTGACCTCCATGTGACCTTGAATACCTCTGTGACCTGATGACCCTCATTTACCTTGATACCCATTTGACCTTGGTGGAACTCATGTGACCTTGTGACCTATATGACCTTTGTGACGTGGTGACCTGGTGACTTGTGACCTTGGTGCTTTCATGTGACCTTTGTGATTTCACGTGCCTTGTGACCCCATTTAACCTTGAAGACCCTCAGTGGCCTTGATGACCGCATGTACCGTGGCGACCTGTTATTACCTTTGTGACTGTGCGCAACCTTGGGATTCATATACCTTTAATGACCCCATGTGACCTTAATGACCCCTCATGTGACCTTGATACCCTCATGTGACCTTTGTGTCTTTGACCTTGGTGACCTTGTGACCCCCCCCTTGGTGACTTTTCATGTGATCTTTGTGACCAAATGTGACCTTGATGCAACCTTCATGGGCCTTGATCCCTCCATGGACCTGGGTGACCTCATAGACCTTGGTGACCTTTGGCCATTCACAATCGTGTGCGTCGGGGAGGGTCAGGGTGGGGATGCAAAGGGGTGGGGTGTCAGGGAGGGGGAGGATGCGTCCTGGGAGGGTGCGTCGGGGGTAGGGTGCATCGGGGTAAGGCAGGTTGGGGTGACCTCATGTTACCTGGTGACCTCATTTTACCCTTTGTGACACCCCCCATTTGAACCATTTGTTAACAACTTCGCTCCATTGCATCTGTTCTCCTTCTAATCATTTGCCAAACTATCATCATAAAGCAAGTGAGCGCGCCAACCAGCGACCACTTTGGGTTCGAGCAACCGCCCCGTGTTTATGGTTTTTTTTATTTTCTGACACAGCAATCACTGATAGTGCCTTCAATTTGTCCCAAGATATTTTGTTATCAGGATAGCTTTTGGTCCTATTTTTGGCCAAAAAAATTGGTTTGATGTCGGTCCTACTCCCAGACTACCCAAACCAACTTGAAATACGCTTACCCCAGTTGTAAGGCAAAGGAGATCCCCTAAAGTCAGTATGTTGCTCTATAGCAATGCATGTAAAATGTTGTAAAAAGGCAAAAGTCAATCAGATTCACAGATTAGTCAAGATCACAGTATAATTTTTCCACAATCTTCAACATTAGCTTAAGGGCTAACTTCAAGTTGAATTTTCACAGCTATAATGAGAGGTATAACAACATACCTTTATTCGTGAATTTGTTTTTCAGAGCTATGCACCAGTTATCTCGGCTGAAATCCGTGGGGTATGAACAGTACCATTATATGGAGGATGATCAGAGTTCTAAACCCAGCTCCTACAAGGCACTGCCCATGACATCCAGTAGCAACATAGATACTTGAGAATCCAGGAAAACATCCTAATCCAACTGGTGTTGACAGTGCCAGTAGTATGGAGGATATTCAAGTTCCAACCCCTCTCCTACAAGGCACGCCCTGACATCCGGTAGCACAGGTAGCACCTGGCGTACTTGAGAATCCGGAAAATCATCTCTAATCCAACTGGTGTAAATGACAGTGCAGTAGTATGGATGATGATCAGAGTTCCAAACCCAGCTCCTACAAGGCACTGCCCATGACATCCAGGTGCACATGGATACTTGAGAATCCGGGAAAAATACATCTCTAATCCACTGGTTATGACAGTCGCAAGTAGTAGGGATGATGATCAAGTGTCCAACCCAGTTCCTCAAGGCACTGCCTCTGACATCCAGGTTTAGCACATGGGTATTGAGATCCGTGAAAAATCCATCTCTAATCCAACTGGTGTTGACAGTACCAGTAGTAATGGATATTATCAGAGTTCCAAACCCCAGTTCCTACAAGGCACTGCTATGACTCCAGGTAGCACCATGGGTAGCACATGGATACTTGAGAATCCGGGAAAAATACATCTCTAAATCCAACTGGGTGTAATGACGTACCATAGTAATGGATGATGATCGAGTTCCAAACCCAGCTCTCTACAAGACTGCCATGACATCCAGGTATCACATGGAATCTTGAGAATCCGGGAAAAATACATCTCTAATCACCTGGTGTATGACAGTCCATTTTTTTTTTTAGTAGGCGGATGATCAGAGTTCCAACCAGCTCCTACAAGGACTGCCCATGACATCCCAGGTACAAATGGGACTTGAGAATTCAGAAAAATAACAATCTCTAATCCAACTGCAACTGCACGATGTTTTGCCATACAATGTTATACTTTGTTTGTTGTTCTGTTTTTAAGCATTTTGACAAATAGACAAGGACAATTGTGACCTGTTTTGTATGAACGAACATAAATTTGCCAGAGTCTTTCAAAATACATAGGCATCCCACCAATCAAGAGAATTTGTGAAGCAATTAATTGATTTGTTATTAATCACAAATTCAGAGAAATGTAACGCCGATCATTTTAAAGCGTTATGATTGGAGCTTTCAAATCGGGCCTATCGGAAAAAGGACATTTGTGACGTTATGCACATATTGTGGGAACTATCACATTTTATAGATAGCAATAGCAAATTGGATTGTAGCAATTTAGTATCAGATTAATTTGACTGGTTTCGATCAAAAACATGTCATCATCTCGTTCTCTCTTCTTTTCTCTCTCCCCAGTCCAGTCTGGGGGACAATCTCAAGAGTGTCAGATGGTTGCATATGGGTGGCATTGTGACCCATTTAAATCCCTGTGGCCAACATTGCTGATATGAAAAGCTTTTGAAATATTTATATATCTGAATTTAATAGTTAAGCTATTCTAAATAACAGATTCCCACATTTAACTAAAAAATGAGGTTAAACATGGAACTCTCTGTCCTGTGGAGGGGGATCAATCAATCAATCTGGTAGTCCCTATACAAATTACAAAGTGCAATACTATGAGCTACTATGCATGCATGCCATTTTGAGATATCTTAAACTTTAAATAAACCCTCCCAAGCTATTATTTTGTTCTTATATTTCATCATAGGAGAATGTCCTTACACTAACTGATTAACCAGTTAATTAGAATTCAAGCTTTACAAGGGCATTGAATAGAAAAGACATATTCAAGGAGATTGCAGTTGATTGGTGGGGGGTCAAGAATCTTGAAAATCCACAATTTTTAACATTGCTTTAAAGGCACCCCCGATTAGGCAACTGACCTACAATGGCGTTACGGTATTTGCAGTGGTTAAAGACCCCCAGTTCGCACCTCTACTGTAGTTCTTTTTTGGCCTTATTTTCAAGTATGCTCAGTTCTTAAGACCCCCTACTTTGGCAAAAGTTTTAAAAAACTAAGCGGCATGGCTAAAATGTTGTGAACTTTTCTAGTTCAGCTCTACAACCCTAATTCAACATCCAAAATTAAGTTCCCAATTCCATAAAATCATTGGTAAAAAAATCCTCAGTTCCAAAGACTACCTTGCCAAAAATTAGTTCTCAGCCCCCAAGTTTGTCGCTTTTGCCGCGCCCCAGCCCTAACCCACCAAAGTTTTGAGAACCTCTCCAGGTTTAATGTTCCAGTTACCTGGCCTTCCCATCCTAGATGTTAGTGTGAATGCATCATAGTTGCTTGTCAGATTTAGCTAAAAAGAGGTTTTCTGATCAAGATAATTTGCTAAGAAGTATATCAAGACAAAAATTTTGACAGTGAAAACCTATAATCAAACTTGACAACGAGCACACACTTGATAGCAGCAACACAAAGGTCAAAAAGCCTAAGTTCACAGGAAATGATCACCACAAACTCCTGTGACAAAATGCAACTGTGTATATAACATAACAATGCACAGAAATCATGCATTTCAAGTCTACAAGATCTCTGTGAAATATGCCCGGGGGGGGGGAAGGGTTACTCATTGGAAAAGGGTAGGTAACATATGTGGCCGATGGCCGCCGATATGGGTTCACATTTTCACCGCCTTACTTTAACATGGGTCGTTTTTGGCACCAGGCTACCAAAAGAGGGTCACTTTTTGAGGTAATTGCTACTATATAAATGGTTCCATTTTTTCAATTTTTGGTCGCATTTTACTAGGAAAATGGGTCGATTTTTACGATTTTTAAAAAAAAAAAAAAAAAAAAAAAAAAAATTTCTGATTTTTTGGAAAAATTACTATGAAAATGGGCCAATTTTGCTAAGAGTACTATAAAAATGGTGCGAAATTTCAAAGCAGACTATTATTGGGAATGGGTCGAAATTTCGAACCAACTATATAAATGGTTCATCTTTTTGGTATACTTTGGTCACTATAAACATGGGTCGATTTTTTTACGCCGGTGGAGGAAAAACGCACACCCGTACCCAATTTTGGGTTGAGTACCCCCCCTGGGGACTAATGCTAATATTATTTCTAATAATCTTTAAATGTAATTGCTAGTTTTGTGGTTATTTATATTTGGTTGCTCGGCTGCGTTTTAGATTTGAAACTTTCTGTGCGAAATCTGAAGGCTTTATTCTTTCTGACTTTGATCTATATTTTACCCATCTTATCCATAAACTATCTATTAGGAGATTGTAGGTTTTTACTAGATCTAACATTTTCCTTTTATGCCATTTATATAATTACTTAATGGTAATACAACAGTTTATATACATTTGTAAGAATGAGGGTGACCTCATACACATTCAGCATTTGCATTAACCCTTACTTGTGCCATTTTTATTTGTTTGCAAATAATGCTGCACATTTCAAATTTGCCCAACCTAAATAACAGGGAGTCACCCCTCCCACTTAACATCAAACAAGCATGCCAGACAGCTCATTTGGTTAAATTCTGTTATGTCCATAGATGTGTGTTTCTTGATATAATGAATACAAATTCATATTTTGTTAACTATTAAATTTAATGAAGGATAGCAGCTCTCACTTTAAAATGAAGGAATAAATCCTTTGTTAATCTATTTTGTTATTAATTTTACATTTTTAGACATCTTGGTTCTATTAATCACGGTCTTGTTTTTGATTAATCTCTGAATATTCATATGAAATTAGTATATTTTTGTTGTAAAATGCCCACTCAGGACTGTGTTTATACATTTCATGTAAATATTCTTGTTACTACCATGTAAAAAGCAATAAATTTTATTTTATGTAAATGCACCCATATTGATTTCCTTCTATTGTTTACATTTCTCAGGCGGTGAAGGTCATTAATCTCAGCAATTCGGTCAACCGCGACCACTTACTTGAAAGGCAACACAATTTTGTTTATGCGCTTGCGCATTATCAATTAAGCTCTAAGAGAGCGCGTGGGCTCTTCATCAGCCTATTAAAAACTTAAAAACTCCACGCGAGTACGATTTCACACGCTTTTCCGCAACGTCCTGGCCAGGGGTGTCAAAAACTGTTCTTTCCTCAGGAGCAGCATGTAATGTTCACATAGATACCCTACAAGACTTTCAACCATTTCCTCGGATCGGCCGCTCCCAGCTCCCGCATTTTTTTTGCATCCCTGTCTCTGGCGGTGTAACCGCCCTGCTTCATGCTTGCTCGTCCTTGATTTGTATGATAAACAATAACATCCCGCATTTATTCAGTTCCCATTTAATCTTGACTTTTCTGATTTTGAAGCATTCACAAATTTGAGATGGTGCATTTGGACTATTTTAATATCATGTTCATCTGATTTAGATAAGTTGGTCAGCATACTTATAATATTTTAGAAGATTGATGCATGTAAACAAATCATTCTATCGGTTGCCATCAACTACTAGTATTGCCCAGTATTGGAGATAGATGTGTTTTGTATTTTGTTGAATGTCAGAGTCCACTGGGTTCATTGAGTCTCGAGTCCAGCAGGTCTGATTCTGCGGCGAATCCGAGTCCATGGCCATTGGGCCCTGAGGTTCGAGTCCATGGACCGAGTCCACCGTCATGAGTCCAAGTCTGAGTGACTCGGACTCGCCAATTGAGTCCGGACGAGCCCTGCTGTTCTAAACTTCCACATCGTTGCGAGTCACGCGTCAAATCTGCACGATTGCGTCAAAATCGTGTCATACAGGCTTAGAAGAACACTGAGCGGAATGTTCCAGACAACTAGAATGTCATGTTCAAAAGGAAATGTAAGACCGAAAAACAACACAGTGGGGCTATCTACACATGGCATGGGGTTGGACTGTCTGGCACGATGCACCTTTTTTCATGCCATACAGCATGATTGTTGCGTCAAATCAAATCTATCGCGTAAGGCATGCACTTCATGCGTAATGTAATCGCGCTTATTAAGGCTCTGACCCACCGATTTCTAATACACTAGATAGCGAAACGCCAGCTCAAAAGCAGTAACCATCTTTTGCCGCGGTGCGTACTTATTTCCATAAGTCCATAGCGTGGTGTACCAATTTATTCTATATTCCCTGATTTACATAGCGTGGTGTACCAATTTATTCATAATTCAGCATTTGCATAGAACGATGTACCCGTTTCCAGGCCAACAGGTTACGGCGCCTTTCGCGTACGCGGGCGCGTTTCGAATTGATGACCGTAATGTTATTTATAATTTTCCAAACACGGTTACGTGGCCGCCTATTCTTCACCGGGCGTACGCTATCTAGTGTTTATAAATAGAAACTGTGGGCGTGACCCTTATGATGCAATAAAACCCGCGATCGAAGCGTGTTCCTATCCGCATTCCCTTATTTCGATTCTCAAGTTTGCGGTGACTACTGAGCGAGTGTGCGTTTAGGTTTTGCAACCCTAGAACCGCACGGCGCACGCCTGGGCCTTTCCATTGCAACACGCACGTGAATAAAGGGCATCACAATCGAATGTCTAAAGCAATTCAGAGTCACGATCATTACCGTATACGTCACCCTCATGACTCAAGACATAGATATTTTAATAACAGAGATTGCTGTAACGCCCTCGTTGAAGAATAGGCGGCCACCGTAACCTGTTTTTTGAAACGTATCAACTATCATTACGGTATCCATTCGAAACTCGGCAACGGTACGCGCATGCGTCGTAACCTGTTGGCCTGGAACGGTACATCGTTCTATCACATCTTGAATATATGAATAAATTGGTACACCACGCTATTATATCAGGCATATATAATAAATTGGTACCCACGCTATGGAAATAGTACGCGCTGCGGAAAAATGGTTACGTCTTTGAGCTGCGTTTGCTATCTAGTGTTATAAAAGAACTGTGCTCAAGCCGAACAGAGTATAACTATGGGCGGTGCAGTGTGGCATAACACGATCCTCCTATGTATGTTAATACTAATACAACCATGCAAGCACTGGCCACATTTATCCCTGTATAGCCCCAGTAAGTGATGTGTGCGCATATAGGACATTGTTGACAGAAACACATGTAACATGGGTATTTTTAACTACTTTGACCTAGTAAGTAGCCTATGTATACAATCACGCCAATACACAATACGTGATCATCAAAATCATCAGTGCATGCCAGCCTAGCCCAGCCGTGCTTCAAATACAAAATCGCAACTACCGGCTCGGGCTCGGCATGGGTTACGAGCTAATATACTAGTCCCTCTCTGTAACAAACTCCACTCGCTACTTTCACTCTTCCCATGCAAACAACTACTTGTGTTCTGTCTGACGGAAAAGATGAAGGCAACGGCAAATTTGAACTAAATCCCTAAATCTTCAAATTTCAAGTGCTTTTTTCTCAAAATTTCTCATATCCAACATCTTTTGTTGATGAGAAAAGTTTGCTCCAAATCGTTTTCTAGCTAGTATATTGCCAAAGGTGTAAGGTCTGTTTGGTAGATTAATGTATTGATATGGCCAAGTGAGTCGATTCGCGGATATCGCCATTGGTCTAACGTATATTTCGCAACCACTAACTCCAAAGTCAGTACCTAAACATTAAACTGACCTTCGTCGCCTGCATTTCTTTGTCAGTTGGGATGTGTTGTTTGTGATATGGAATTGTATTAACATGCTGGTTATTGAATTTTATCTAGGGTGTACAAAACAAAGTCCCTGGGTCTCAGGCCTAGGGTTGAATGTTTTCAGAATGTTGTGTTACATTCACATTGTTCATCCACATTGCATCTTTTTATACTGCCTCTCAAAACCAAAAAAAATGGGTTTTTGTGTCACCTGCCTTAGGGCAGGAAACGCCTAGGATACGTTTGTCCACTGTTTTTGCGTCTCTGGTTGTTGTGAAAAGGGTTACATTCCTCGAATATCCGATGTATATTGGTGGATTTACACCAAACTGAAGTCAAGATGCAGACATGTGAACCCTCATTTGCTGATGAGGTCAAACAATGTCACACATACCAAAAGTCAAAGGTCATGTGGAGGTCAATTGTAAGATAGGCAGAAAATGTAAAATTGACTTCAAATTGAAAAGTTGAAATCCATTGGAACCAAACTTGAATCATAGGTGCAGCATTGGATCCTCATTTGTTGATGTCAAAGATCACATGCCAACTTGCCAAGGTCATATGAGGCCTATCATTACAAACCGCGACGGCAGGCGATACATGCAGTCCAAGGACCGATGTATTTTTTGAGGGGGGTTGCTGTCACGCATTGACCCCTTTGTTAAAGGTGCAACGAGAGATTTCAAATAACAGATACCAAAAAAAAAAATTTTTTTTTTATTTTGCCACTGATTTTACATCAGTGCCGAAATCAAAATTTAGATCAAAGATACCACCATCTGAAATGATTAATCTGAGAACTGTTTCTTTGGTACAAAAATTGTGAATTTTCTCATTTCCTATAGGAGGAAATAGGAAATTAAACCTGTTTTCTATTGAAATATAAGCATATACAACCTTTTGTTTTCGTTTGAAGTTATTTCTGTAAACAAAAGTAGGGAATCTATTGAGGGTCTAATCCATATGAAATCCAATACATATCACAGAAAATATGGATGACTTGAAATCTCTTGTTGCACCTTAAAGGGGGATGGCCTGATTTAAGGATACGAAGTTTTCATCTTAATAGATTGGCCTTCATTCAAAAACCCCATCTGTAAAGTTCCGTGCCGATATTTCAATCCGTTTTGATGCGAGAGCTAAAAATGTGATTTTGTAAACCCCATAGAGTACTGTGTAAAATTAATTATGGTCGACCAAAATGGGGCACATTTTCGCTCATAACTTCCAAACCAAACATCCTTAGGCTCTAAAATTTCAGAGTAAATGAGAAAAATAGCAGCTTTCTTTTGATATGAAAATGTTGACCACTTCCGGTAAATTCTGGGGATGAGGCTATTAGCGATCGGGCCATGGACCTTTAACTATTTCAAGAATTTTGTATAATATCAAAGAGGAAGAACGGATGGTAAGTGCTTCAAGAGCAGGGGCCCCACTAGGTAAACCCCTACCTTGCCTATTGTATAAATCATCTCCTGGGTGCAGTGTGGCACAGACATTGCAGTGCAGTGCATCAGGATTGAATTTTAAGGTGGCATCATGAACAGAAGTTGAATAATACCCATCTATTCAGTGCTGATAAAGTATAATGCAATATAAGTACATTTAAATTTGTAGGCCTACAGCAGACCGCAGCAGCAGCAAAGCTTGAGTTTCCATCAAAAACTTAAAGCGGTACTGACACATTTTCACCGAATATGAAATTTCTTCAATTTGCTCGCAAATGATATTCTAGGCCATTGGAAGAATTGAAATATGGTTTACACATAAAAATGTAAGACACTAAATATATTAATAATGGTCTACTGGTGAGGTAGATATGTGAGATTGAAGGAAAAAAATGTGCCTTTTAACATACAAGTATAAACTCTGGCTGTATAGTAAACATGACAAATGTAATACTTCCAGAAGTGGAGCCATTTCAAAAAGGTTATATGTTGGCTTTGGCAGTTTATTTTAAAGGTCATCATTAGTCAGGAAGAAATTAAATGTGATTGACATGCTCATCAAATTGGAGAAATAAGGCAGCACTTCACATGTCCAAAGTTACTCGCCACATTGGTAAAATGCCTCTTGCATGGAATAATGTTCTTGTCAAATGTTCCTGTTTTATATTGGTACTAAAAATTGTCATGGTGTGACTAAAAAAAATCATCACAAAACTTGACATATAAAAGCAGACCTTTCAAAGATCCATTTTTACTTGGAAGTGTATTTTTTGTGTCACCTTTTTGAAGAAATGGGGACATCTGCCAGTCCTGAATTCTGTCTGACCATGTGTCCATGTTTTCTAAGGTTAAAGTTTCAGAAAAAAAGTTTTTTCTTTGAGAAGCAAAAGGCCTATTGCGGAGAAAATCGGTCACAAGAACCACTGACCCAGGGCCCACATAAGGTGTTCACAGATTTGGGTGAAAGGTCATGTGGGCCGATTAAAAGGACATTCTTTGAAAATCTATAAATTACTTCTTGTGGCACAAATCAATTGCTATAATCACAAGACTTAGAAGGACGACTGACCCAAGGCCCATATATGGTTGTTGTTCACAAGGTCAAAGGTCATGTGGGCCAATTAAATGGGCACTGTTTTCTATGGTTGAAGTTTCGGAAAAAAGTTTCTCATTCGAGAAGTAAAATGCCTATTGTGGAGAAAATCGGTCACTACACAAGAACCACTGACCCGAGGCCCATGTTGGGCATTCACAGATTTGGGTTAAAGGTCATGTGGGCTGATTAAAAGGGCATTCTTTGAAACTATAATTCTTGTGCAACAAATCAATTGCTATAATCACTAGACTTGGTCATCAGATTCTGACCATATGGGATGTTCATGGATGGAATTCTTAGTCGAAATACAAACTAACTAGAAACCTTGCAAAAGGTCGACACTTGTAATCCGTGATCTACTTAGTATAACAAAACTAATTTTGGTTTGTCCCATATAACTCTCAAATCACCTAGTAACCATAAAAATAAATCAAAGCAATGAGTTCTGTAATGGCAAAAACCGGTGTTTTTTTTCTTTTCGAGGTTATGAAATGCTCTGTAAACTAATCAAAACGGTTCTTTTATTAATTAAAATAATTATTCTGTGGTGACCTTGTTGCGAATATGTTACATTACTCTATGGAACAGAATGCTTATAGTAACCTGGTAAAACCGTATAGTGAAAATGTGTGCCAATGACATAAGATCATAGCTATAAGGCAGGGAGGGTGAATTACATACTGATGACAATGACATAACGCACGTAGCTCTGAGCTGTGGTTATGCGGTGTCATATTTCAACGCTGATCTAATTGGGGGGGGGGAGTGAAGACATTCCCTGCTATCCCCTTGCACCCTACCTCTTCCTTCACCCTAAATTTCCCCTTCTGTTCCCCCACTTTCCCCGTTTTTCCTTTCCTTTGATCCTCTCCCCGCCCTCCCCTTCCCCGTTTCGCTTCCGATCCCCCATTCCCTCCACCCACCAAAATACTTGAAAGAAGGCTATACGGTGGCATTAACAAGTGGAGGGATCAGAAAAAGATCTCACCTATTGGTGGTTTCTATAAAAGGTTCAACTAGAGATTTCCAATAACAGGTGTCCGAAAAATTGAAAATTCTGATTTTGCAATGGTGTAAAACAGCTTTCCATCAAAAATATCCCCATTGAAATGATGAGTTAGAACTGTTTCTTTGGTAACAAAAATCCGCGTGAAATTTCTAATTTCTATCGGAGCAAATATGAAATTCAGACTGTTTTTTCCTATTGAAATCATTGTATCAGTACAAATCAACCTTTTGGTTTTCATTTTCAGTTATTTCTGTAGGCAAATACAAGGTGGGGAATCCTATGTCATGTCTAATCTATATGAAATCACTACATATCCAGAACATTTGGCTATTTTGCAATCTCTTCGTTTGCATGCCTGTAAGGTGCGAAGGTGTCGTTTCAGATATGACCCCCCCCCCCTTTATTTGGGGAAGGTAAACTTTTTGTAAAGGAAAAAGTGTACTTTTGAGAAATCCATAATCCCCACAGAGATTTAATACTTGATTCGAACTGCACACGACAAAGTGTAGGAAGCACAATCTTTATTACAGCATGCAGGATGTAGATCTTGTTAGATGTAGATCTGGAATACAGATGTTGTTTTTAGAAAGTGGAACCTCATGACAGATCCAGGTGTATCCACCAACAATAGTGTTGCTCCAAGAGGAATTACTTCTACGTGCAAAAACTACAATGAGAAGTATCTCCGGTTTTCTCTCATGGTTTTCCACGTGCAATGGCAACTTTTCAAATAAACAAACGTGAAAGATATTTTGATATGCCAAGCAAACGAGTTATTTCAGCCATCTCCAGCTCAATGGACGCAATTTATCAAAGAATTTCTTTTGGACCAAATTAGTCCTAAAATAGCTTAAAATCTCAAAAACCAGTACCGCTTTAGCAGATTTATGTAAAGTGAGGCAGAAATTTCTTTCTGCGCTTAAACAGCTTAATTTTCTTGTCAATACGCATAGCTCTACAACCTTCCAGTTCGGTCTAATCTTACAGAATTATAATCATGATTATAACGAAGCTGTCACAAGTGCTTCACGCCCATCGCCCATGGAGAAACTTTCCCCTCCCCAACTCAAAGTATATAGGATCAATCTCCATAGTCAATGGTCGTTAGTCCTTTCAGGTTCAATGAGAGCTCATGTAAAAAAAAAATCATAACTTTAAACCCTATCACCGTAACCTCACCCTAGCCACATTTAATTATAACCAGCGGACTTCGTGAATAAAGAACATTATTCTGGGTGAACTCCGCGGACCTTTATCCGATAGTGATATAGCGGGTCAGAAGACTCTTGAATTGACCCTCTCTTATAGTGTTATTTTTGATTAAAATTACTTTTTTTCCGCAAGCTACGAGTCCAATTAAAGTGTTAATTGTTTAGTGTGCACAAAGGGTGCCTTTTGGAAAGGGTCCTACATATTTTTGATGGCTCAATTTTTGGACATAAACTGGGGTTTTTACCTTAATTTTTGGTTGAGGAAAAGCGGTAGGCTCCTATGAGCTAAATTTCCAACAACTATCGACCGGTGATAGCGGGGCCGCACAAAGATGGCTGCGCTCCCCCCCCCCCCCCTCTGACGCGCCTTATTCTGTTGGGCCGGCTTGACACCCCCGCCCCCCCAATTCCCCATGATTTGGAGTAGACTGCGTATTTTTCCCCTGGAAAAAAATTTTTAGTATAATACTGCATTTCCGGTTACCAAGGCAAAGTGCAATACACTGTCATGCCGCCATAAATTATCCCCCAAATTATGCCAAGAAATGTGAGGACATAGTTTACGCATTTTCATTATTTTTTTCGTTATACCACGTGGGTTATTAGTCATAAAACGTTGACGTGGTATAGGCGTGTCCATAAATCCGCATAAGTGTAAGGATGCGGACCCACACCCATCATATAGCTGATCTATGATATATATAAGTAGCGGTATAATACCTGGACTGCTTGAACGCCGAAAACGCTTATAGGCATATTTAATTACTGATATAGTAATATCAGAGGGATATTGCTGCATGAAAGACCTCTTCAATCTGTATAATTTTTCCTCAGTCAGGCGGCGTACCAGCAATGCCTCGGGAGGGGGGGGGGGGGTCAGCGTCATTCCCCTTTTTTACTTCATCCCCATGATCACGAAAAAGTGGTTACCAACCGTGTTCAAATATTTGTCAGTTTTAAAATACTATTCGGAAATTCTTGCACTTCCTCCTCTTCTCTTCCTCTCTTTCTCCACTTCTTGTCTCCATTTGTTCCTCTTTGTCGTCATTTTTGTCTTCTCCCTTCTCCCTCACTGCCACGCAACCTGTTGGTCCATGTCTGACGTTAATCACATACATGATTGGATGGATTTAATCTAAATTTGACTGAACTGAGTCACACTTGAGCTGCACATCTCAGTCAAAACCCCCCTTTCCCTTCCCGGC